>VYZX01001317.1:4729-124218 GCA_013401335.1 Brachypteracias leptosomus
CTTTCCTGGGAAGCCTGTTCCAGTGTCTGACAACCCTTATATTTCAATATATTCAAGTCCAAAGCAGCTAAATTTTCTCTTCTTAAGACATACGGAATGAGATGATGGTAAGGGGAACAATGAAGAATAATGGTATGCAGGTACGGCAAGTTTAAAAAAAAATAAATCTGACATAATGACATNTGTGATCTAGCGATAGACGTCCTTGCCCATGGAAGGGGGGCTGGACTAGGTGATCATTAAAAGTTCCTTCCAAACCAAGCCATTCTATGATTCAAAGATACGCATCTTCTTAGAACATTATTTTTAAATCAAAACCACATTTTAATACTTGTATTACCATATTCAGACAAATTAGAATGATGTCAGTTAATACTGGAATATCTTGCTTTCAATATTGAATTTCATTNTGAGGCCTCAGGGTGACAGCAGTCTTATGAAATAGCATGTTTAGAGTATCTGTGGTCTCTTACTGGTGAGTGACAGAATTAACTCTAGAACGCACACGAAAAGCAGATGTAATTAGTTTCCAGGCATGAGAAAAGCTCTGTAGTAATTCCAGTGACCTACACAGAGGAATGAATTAGTGAAATGGCAAACCAGTTGCTTTAAGCACTATTAAACAGATTAACCTGTCTGCAACTATAAACTACCTATAACTCTGGTAATCATGCAAAGGCAGTGTGGGATCAGAGGCAGCTTAAGTCATCTAGCATATAGATCAAACAGTTAATTTGACAGTTAGCAATCCATCTCTCAAAATGATAAATTCAGTACTTAGTTTTTGTGACATTGGTTTTGCTAAAGCTGAAGCCTACAGAGATATTAAAATCTAAAATGTTAGAATATGGCCGAGATTGCAAGAGGAAGGATCAAATGAACAAACTGCACCTCCATATCAGCAAGAAGTTTGCTAAATATACAAAGTGTGCATTTCTACTTGAACTGAAATGTTTGTCCAGGAATTGTTCATGTTTTCAGTGTGCAAAGTATTGAAATGTGAAAGTAAACACATGAGAAGTCAAAAGCTGCAGGCCACTCAACAATAGCTATACTTTGTACAGCAATGAATGAAAGCTTTAGGATACTGAAGATCCAGAAAGACTTTCCACTCCTTTTTCAAGAACTGTAAGTTTTACTTCTGAACTTCTGAAACACATCCTTCAACAGTTCTATGTACAAGACTTCTTGTCTTAAAACATATCCCATTATATGACGAAGAGAAGAGAGAGCATTTATGTCCATTAGCAAGAACACAGCCATCAGGCAGAAATCCCTAGAGGCTGGCAGTGATGCCTTTTAGATGGCCACTGTTCTTCACTCTTCTAAGATGTGGAACTGGATGCATAAGTAATCTCGACAGATTTTGGCTGATAAGCAGTGACAGCAGCCACAAAGATGATCTAGATAAGTTGTTCGTAGACCTGTAAAATTTACAAGTGACAAGGCTGTTGAATGGTCAGTCTTGGGATCCAAACACTTTTCTGACCTGTTGCTTGACTATCACCACCGGTTTAAAAGTGCTGCAACAGGAATCTGATTAATGATTTTTAAACAATGCAAAAGTATTCCAAGCACAATCTCCAATAACTCTGAAACTTTAAAAATAGTATAAACCATCCATAAAGAGAAAGATAGGACTGAATACCCAAGGGGTCTGGAGCTCTCAGATAAAAATTGCCACTATTAGTCAGTTACACCTCTAGACACTACCATTCACAGCCATCACCTAGCCACAGGGCTTTGCATGGAAACAAAATGCTATGGTCAGGTACTAGATTTGCTTTAGCTGTTAAAATGTGTTTAATAGAAAGTCAATAGGTTAATTTCACATTAGTGGCTGCATAGCCCATTCTCTCAAAATAAAGACAGCATATAAATGCAAGGTTGGCATAAACTTTTTATTAGTTGCATATATCCCAGATAATGTGACAGAATGGCAATCACGTACCCAACACTGCAATTCTTCTGTGAGCAAGCCGGTGGTGCGGAGATACAGTACTAATGATTGTGAAATCATGCCTAGACTCCATGGCATAAACTTAATTGTGAAACCATGGCATTAGACTTAATTTCCTCTCCAGGTACACACTGGCTGTGAATTGAACTGAAAATGCTATTTACAGGCCAGTATGTAGCAATATTTCCAAGCAAACAAGAGGTGAAGATAAACATCAAAATGGGGCTGCAAAATTACCTTTCTGAAAGCTCTTACCCAAAAATTCCCTGGAATATTTCACTGAGAAATATTCCACAAGGAATCTCATAGGGCGTTATTCAGATAATAATAACAATGGCTATTAGAAAATGCTGCATTTTTAACACTTCTGTTTAATGCAGCATGGCATCATCTCCTTAGTAGTTGTGTCTTCCTGCATAATTCATTTTGCTAACACTCTGTTTACAGAAACCAAGGTGTATTAAACATTGCCAAAGATCTGCATTCAAAACATACAGAAATTAATGGAATTTTAAAGACAATTTACAACAACTACTTCATAAAATCCCAGGACCCCACTGCTTCTAGTTCTTGACTACAAAAAGCTCCTAAAGTAATGCAAGAATTTTAAAACAAAATATAGCTTTGTCACAAACCCTGTTTTCTACCTGACCACAGTGGTTTAAATATGCAATGGTTTCATAGCCTAGAAAACATGCATGATCAGCTGTGACTGCGGATTACAAAGAAATTCACGCAGATCAATCCAGAAATGAACACAGATCTTGGAAAAGACCAATCTCAGGATCAAAAGCATGCACAGCAGCTGCTGTCCAGCCCTACCATCACTCTGTTCTAGGATCCTGGAGGAAAAGATAGACCTTCCTTCACCATCCCTGTAACTCCCAAACAGGTGATTCCTGGGCTTCAGTAACAGCCTGTCCCAGTATTTTCTAAACTACTATGTTGGCAGCTGTGTAAAATGAGGTAAAGGGTCTCAGTTGTAAGCACAGAGAAAAAAAAAGCAACTAATGTTCACATGTTTTATTGCTCTGACCAATTAATTAACCATTGAGAAATAAAATACTCATCCAAAGAGGTAGCCAAGACAGAGTCCTAGCATAGGAAGCAAACACTGTTCTTCCATATGTGTGTTTTAAGAGCAGGGCATGACGAGAAGGGTAGTCTTGTATTAGGAACAACAGAACTGCAAAGTAACAATGCATAGTGCAGAAAAGCCAGAGCAGACACCTTTCTTATAGCAAGATGAGCTTATTGCTTTCCTTACTGCAAGGGACTGACCATGGCAGATATCACCAGTAGATTCTTTTTACTGCTTAAAAGGAATTTTGATGGACTATGATCATAGATCAACATAAAGTTTGTATGTTAAGAAAAGAATACCCACAATCAGCTTCTTACTACTGAATAAGGGTTTGACCAGAGTGGTTCACTAGTACTGTAGTGAAGTTTTAAAAAATGAGATTTTAAAGAAGTTAAATACAGAAGTTATGTTTTTACGTTTTGCAGTGATAAAAACTTTCTGCTCCATCAGTGCAATAAGTTTATTTAATGCTTTCAACTAAGTAAGCAAACTTTAAGATCTATAGATCTCTCATTCACTTGATGTTAAAGTGTCAAAGTATGCCAAATATTTTTGCCAGTATAGATACTTTTCAGTGAACTGCAGTGCACATTTTAATATCTGGGCTTTTTTGTTGCTGCTTTTCAGTGAATTGCAGTGAACATATTATTTGGGTTTTCTTTCTTTTTTGGCCCCCTACTGGGAGCCTATTCATACTATATCAGAAATGGTTCCTTCCACACCATTGTAAGGTAGAAAATCTGATATAAAAGGAAAAAACTTGTCCTAAAACCTGCTTGTAAATATTAGGTGCATATATGCTATATTTATTATTTAAAATCTCATATTCTGCCCTTTGAACCATATTTTTCAATTCAATCACTTTTGAATAACTGAGAAAAAAAGGCATCTGATGTAAGTAAACTGATTTTAGAGATTTTTCTTTTTAACAAAAATGAAATGTGCTTGTGGGCATGCACATTTTATGTAAATGCTTAGCGCAAAATAATTTTATTATAGTTGAGATATATTTCAGTGGACAAAAGGAAGGAATGGGACAAACAAAAAGTAAGAGCTTTTAATGTATGCATTGAACTAATCCTACATTAGTGTAGATTAAAAGACCTATAGTGGTAAATGCAAGTCTATAAAAATATATGTATTTGAGCTTTCCAGCATCCCTGAAAATTTACCAATTACATACCACCCTTGTTTGCAGGTTTGTGCATCATCTACAGCACAGCATGAGATTAGATTGGCTAAACAGCCTAATGCTTTCTTGATACGTTTGTATGGCCACAGTTCCGATGTTCAGCTCTTCCTTTTGCTGAAAGATGAAATGGTTTGCAAGCACTTCTGCTGGCCTCATTTTCCTCTTGATCCTCACCTTTAAAGGCTGAAGTTTTAAAAGTGGCACTTCTGAAAAATCTTAGGAGACTGTAAGAGTGGTAACTTGATTCATACATAATTTCATAGCGGCAATTTATATTTTTTTTTATTTGGAGTAAAGTGCAGACCGGTGTAAATGAATGGTAAATTCCATTCCCTCATGTTGCAATGAAGAGCAGTAACAGCTTGACTCCTGAGATATTTTTATTTATTTTCAATACAAGCTTGGACATGTTTTGCATGAGTGATCATTTGAATTTCTACACTACCTACTTTTAAACTCCAATAGAACATGTATAAATCACACAAAATAATGTTACCTTGTGGCCCTCTAGATATACCTTTAAAAAAAAAAAGAAAAAAAGAAAAAAAGACACACCTACAAGATAAAAATGTTTCTATCAAAGACTTGAAAGTCTGAAATCTCATTTGAAAATGACTCCTTTTTAAAAAAATCCAATTAATTAACAATCCATCTGTCTATTCCAAAAGAAAATTAATATCTTTGCCTGGAATATTAAATCTTACATGGCTGCAGAAGTACTGACACTTAATTCAATACTGTACAATCTCGCTGGAGGGAAATTGTAGAATAGCTCCTTTGTAAACACTATTAAAAATGTATGACATATTTTTTATTTAGGAAAATTTAATTTTTTAATCCATAACCCTTAAATGTCACACACATTAAAAACCAACATGCATTCTAAACAAAGCAGGTCAGAACTAGGCCGCATATATTAATAACAATGGGGCTATTAGCATGGAATCAGAATACCAGCCTTAACATGAGTAGGTCACATGTCTGTACAGCGAGCTGACTGACAATATGAATTTTCTCAATATGCAAACCTTTTGTCTCAAACTAGTTTTGTGGCAATTGTGACACACATATTTTATGCAGCCATAAGAGAAGAAGTAAGTAAAATTTTTTTCTAAAACAAATACCTGTACTTGTTTCTGCCCAAGAAGAAGAAGAACTGGCAGAGAACAGAAAAATAAATTAAATGAGGAAAAAATTATGATTAAAGAAATCTAAGATAGAAATGCTTTTTCTTCCCATGTTACAAATTACTTCACAAGAGACTTTAAAGTCTGGCATAGGAACATCTAGTATTGCCATGGAAGTCAGAGATACAATCTTGAAGAAGGATGCTATTTTCTGTTGCAATATCAAAGGATCTGGAAAACACTGGTACATTTAATGCTAGACTCCACTCCTAATTCAAGGAGATCCCAAAGCCACAGTGACACTCCCTTTAAACTTACTTCTTAAACTTGAAAGCACCTCAACACTCCAGAAAGAAGCACCTTTTGTTATGCTTTGCTATCCATAACTTCACCTCCATTTACATTCCATCAGTTTGAATCAGTAACCTCCCCAGACTTTCTCTTCTCCTTTCATCTGTTTGCATTTAGTATTTCAAACACTTCGGGATTGTTGTCAAAGGTGCCTGGTCTTCAGAAGTCATCAACCACTAAATTTTAACAAATCTAACTAGAGTATGGAAAGAACAGTTGCATGCGTGCCTGTTAACTGACAAAATAAACCTGGAAATACACTCTTTGTCATTACAATTTTTGTTCAGCATTAAAGTAATAGACCCATCTGATCCTTCAGTTCAATTCTACCACAAAACACAAAAGCTGATGAATTTTCAAGCAAGTCACACAATGGATGAAACACCAGTAATTAAAAAAAAAAGATCTGGAATGAGAAGGTTATCAGAAATGAGTAGGCAAAGATTCCCATAAAGGATAATTAGCCTTCCAGCTAAAAAGAAAATATCTCATCTTCAGATTTCTTGTTTCACTGTGAACATTCAGAAACTCATGAATACGTACATCCACATCAGACACCCTCCTAGACTCCAAGTGGATTTCTTGAGCCTCATGTGAGTTTATCTGTCTAATAACCCTTAATAGATCTCTGTTCACAAGCTTGTCCCACGTTCCCCTAAACCCACATACAATGTTTGCACCCACATTTTTGGGCAAGGCTTTCCAAAGGACTTCTTATGTGAACATATCAACATTTCAGCTTTAAGTAAAAACATCCTGACATATCAGTTCCCTTTATAAAGTTCATATGAGTTTATGACAGTTGTACTGCTAATCTCAGTAAGTGCCTTCCCTCCACCTGTTAATTGTCATGATATTGTCAAATTGAAGGAAAAATATTAAGATGCTACTTAAGCTTTACACTACATTTTATCCACTCAGCTTTAGAAAGACATATTTTATATTGCAATAATAAGGAATTTGCTTTAGCTCCCAAAGCACCTTATCCATTAGTCCATTTTTTTGCCAACTTTACTTGAGCTTCTCTTCACTGAGTTTTCTCTCTACGCATAGAACTCACGATTTGGAAGTCTTCTACTTCTTTTCAGAAAATGGAAGATGCTTAACTCCAGGAATAGGCAAAATATGACGTTAGAATGGAAATTAATTTTAGAAATGCATAATTTCCTGCTTTTTAGTTGCAATCCATATACAATTATTAAAAGTATGACTCACAAGTTGATTCTAAAAAAAAGTATTTTAAAAAAATTATTATTACAAAACTACACTGGTAATGAAACAGAATTACTGCTCACCATTAACCATCTTGCAAATATCTATTTTTTAAAAATCTGGATAATCCCTTCAATTTTGCATTTCCATTCTTAAAGCTGAAACTTTTCTTTTTACAAAAAGGTTATTGTTCCTTAGAGTTAAGAAATTCAGAACACTGCATTATTTTTAAGTAAACACAACAATAATTGATTCAATTACAGTTTCTTCAGAGTAAGTACGTATTATTTCTTTTACACTTACACTTCACAAATATAAGAACCCAGTGATTCCTTTTGCTATCAAATAATGGATAACAAGTATGTTAACTATTAATAAAGTTATTACTTATTACATTTATAGAAAAAAAACAAGTAGCAGCAGTACTGATTACTAAAAATCACAGTCAGACTGCAAGAAGAATGTAATTGATTTTTTTTTTTGGCCACCAAAGGGCCTAATCCATCTCTAGATAGTAAAATACTCTTCCTTCCTTGTGCAAAACCCCTATGCAAGGTTATCACTTCAACGCATCTGCTTAGTCTCTTACTTCAAAAAAATGTAGCCTATTGCTCTACTGTAGAAACTTTCCATCAACCTGCCACAAAAAACTAGACCCTGCCTAAGCATGTCTAAATATGCTTCAAAAGTTCATATGCCTTCAGGTGACAGCATATTAGATAAATGTAAAAATGGGTTTCCAGCTAGCCAAATCTGATAATGACCTGAAACAGATGCCAAATGTTTATCAGCTTATATTAAAAGAGCAGCTGATTTCCATGCGTATACAACTGGTTAGAGGTGCACAATTCAGAATAGCTGACACTTTTATCCATAAAAAAGAAACTGAGTAATGTGAGTAAAGTCCTCAAATCTGTAAAGAACGCAGACTTTTTGGTAGAATGTAGCTGTTATATTCTCATATTAGCTTAGTCTCTTCTAACAGCTACAAAGCTGATACATTATCTCACGGTAGGAAGTACTGTCATCTAGTACCCCCCAAAATTGAACGTACAACAGACTGTTTTTCTACACCTGTGGTGGGTTTACCCTGGNCCAAAACTTCAGAAAGAAGTTTTTCAGTAATAGAGCAACACCTTCTCTGAATTTAGTAAGTAAATTAATATTTATTGAAAGCAAATTAAAAGTATTTAATCAAAAATATTTTTTATGACATATAGAGCATTGGTACCTGTTAAATTGTCCTTGACTAAGTTAAAAACATAAGGCACTTTATTACTGGTTTGGGGGTTTTTTTGTTTTGTTTGTTTTAGGAACTGAGGACCTAAAATTTTATCTAAAGGAAAAATTAGTAGACTATTTAATTTTCTTAATCTGGAGTTTATAGTAAGCTAAATTAGAATGACATTTCATCATTCATATCTGTTAATTTTTAAATCCAGATTTATCTACTTAGTAAGGTTGTATCTTTTTCCCCATCACAAGCAATGTGATGTGTATCATTAAGGCTATGTAAAAATTGTAATTAAGAACAAAGGAATATTTTCATTGCCTTTAACAGAATTCTGTGATTTTAGTCTACAATTGTATTAACATCACACCAACTAACATCACTCCAACTGACACTGAACTATTTTAATAAAGGCATATATTTGACTCATGTCCACTGCTTTTTTATAGAAATAAACAATAGGTAAGATTGTTATCCTCCTAATATGAAAAAAAAGACAAGAACACTATAAAACCATAATTTTCTCTAATGACTTGATGAATCTTGAGTCACAAAATAACAATGTTTAAGTCCAATGTTCTGCAGGAAAGCACATTGTATGTGGCAAGAGAGAAAAGAGACATAAAAGAGGAAAAAAAAAGTCTTCCAAGACACATATGCTACATATAGGGAAATATATTCAAAGATGCTGAAAGTGACTTTCTCTCCCGAAGTATCTGTCACAGCATTTTCAGAAACTGTATCTATACTTATGCAATTCTTAATGTTACCATAACAGTTCTCTAAATTTATTCTGGCTCATGCCTGTTACACTTATAAAATTCAACACAACAGCAGCACGGTTCTAGCTGAAGATCTTGCTGTGTCTCCTCAGCGGCCTATGCAACAATCTCAAACACAGGCTGCAGAGACAATCTTTGCTCTTCATTTAGCAAACTCCACTGACAGCTTTGTTTTCTCCTTTTTGTCTTTGCAGTAATGAAGAAAACAAAGAACTTGCTGAGGGCACATATTGCCTTAGTCCTTGTGTACAGAAGTAGTTTAGTATTTGGTAACAGTGCAAATTTACTGGCATTTGTGTAATACGTACAGCTCAATGTTCCAACAGCTTATGATTTCATAGTGCACCTGCAGATTTCATGCATAATACATATTTTTATGAGATTCATCCAAATAAAAGGAACTGAACAAACAGCAATCTGTGATGATGACATGGACGTCATCTTTGTTGGAAAATTTAGTGCTCCCTCAAAAGTAAAATAAGTAATTTTACCACTGCATTGAATATCAGTTCAGACTTACACTGTGATAGCATTTGAATATTTAGAAATTCAACCCTCATGAATGGTCTTTGCAACTCTAGTGCCTCTATATGCAGACGAATACTATATTTAGTCTTCTGTATTGTCAAGCACAAAGTTGTGCAAGGCATCTAGAAAGAGAAAGGGAATACAGATTGTAAGGAGTCCCAAACACTTTGTATTTAATACTACATCACTGATATAATCCTATACCATTAAAACTTGCATTCTGTGTACACCAAATGTAGAGAAAAGTGACAGGTATAAAGGCAGGGAGAATTCAAAAGTAATTAATTATGGAGATGCTTGAAGATGGTTTACATCAGCCCTCCAAACTCTTTTAAACTGCAGGATTCCTGAAGTTTCTTACAGAGCATAAATACAACAGGAGTTTAAATACTATTAAGAGAAAAAGCTGTCAGCGTAAAGGAACACTAGAATGAAAACAAATGGACATAAATTAGACAAATATTCAGCTCAAATTCAAACAAAGGTTCCTAAACACTGTGAGAAGTTTGAAAGTAAAAGTAATAGGGCCAAAAATCCAAATGAGTTTCACAATGAAGATCACAGAATTTATGTAAAAGCTCTATGACATAGCAATCTAATGAAAGCAAGGCAATAGTACCACAAGGTATAATTTTTAGTTCCAGATTCTTAAATTCTCATCCAAAGAGTGATGCCCCCAAAATCAGAAGTCACTTCTGAGCACTGTATCACTGGATATATTAGAAGAAAGAAACTTTCAGGAGCATTAGAGAATACTTGTTTCTCAAATCACACATTAAAAATAAGCCAAAAATCCATGGTATATTGACAGGTAGGGTCAGCTAAGTGCCACAAACCTCCCTTGAATCTTAAAATCACGAAGCTCACGACAAGCAAGCAGCCTCCCATGTACCTTGCTCTCTGCCTACTCTTTGCAGTGTTGTTGATAATATGCCCCAATACAATACAAAGCTTTCAGTTCTACAGCCAAAACATCATAAATAGCAACATGTACCTTAACTATCAAACCTACAAAATCTCTGAAGCACCTCTATACTATTGTGAAGTGACAGAATACTATATCAGATTGTCACATAGTCCATTTGTTTATATTGCTTTAGTATTTGTGACAGCTGGTAAGATAGAAAAATCTACTTTGCCCAGACTCTAAGCTTAGTATATTATTCCTGAGATTATTGGGTATTCTAACCAGTATCTCTCCTCCACCTAATTTTCCATCAAACATCCTAAATCATGTTAGACTCAGTGATGTCAGAAATAGCTTCAGGGAGCATTGTATATTGTCACTGTGAAACAGGCACAGTAGGTTACTTCAGAGAATAATCTCTTTCATTAAATTTTTAAGAAGTGAAATATCATTAGATGATTCATTCCCTGCAATCTGTATTGTTTTGTAAAATAACTGAAAAAAGAGTTAATTGATCCATGTTTTACTTTTATTCCTTTAACTCTCTTGGGTACAGGGGAAAGGCAAAGTCTTCAAAACTCTGAGAAGTAGTTTCAGTTCTATTCCTTCATTAGAGCCAAGTCCCAAAAGGGCCAAACTGTAGCTAAATGAACACAGGCAGAATATTTAATTTCGCTATCATCACAGGACTGATTTCCATACAACAGAAAGAAAACATTCTCAGTCCAAACTGAAAATCTCCAGTCTTCATATCTGTTTCCATAATATCTCATCTCTTACAGCCTACTGCTTCTGTATCAAAAACAGTCAAAAGCTTTCTTTATTCAATTTTTCTCTAAATGCAGTCTTCTGATACTTGTTTCAGATACACAACAGAAACTAATTTTAATTTTCTTCATATCCCTTCATTCTGCTAACAGATACACAACATTTAAACTGTATTGCTGAATTTAGGAGATTTTGTAGAAGAAAGATCTTTTCATCCTTCAGTAATTGTATATAACTAAACAATGTGGAAAAAAAAAAGTTTCATTGTTTTTAATGAAAGTTTTCTCAAGTAGTAAGAAAAGTTTTTGATTCCTCAAATACTGCTTCATAAACTAATATCCTGATTTCTAAAAAGAAAACTTTTAAAAAATGGATGTGTAGTGGTAAGTATCTTTGGCATCTTTTTTTTTTGCTTTAGAATAAAGGAAGCAAGCTATAAACACAACAATGACAAAGCTTGATGCAGATTTCTTGTCAGGTGCATACTGGTATGAAGTAGTAAGTGCAAATTCAAACTAAGTGGTTGATAGAAGCTACAGCTTAAAATAAAGGCTGAAAGGATGAAAAATAAGAGAGACACTGTGCTTTCAAAAATATTTGGAAAGGAGCACCATTCCTCAGCACAGGGCAAGAGTTAACACTATGTGGAACCACTAAAAGAAATGTCTAGCTTTACATGCTACTTACAAGGAGCTCTCTATTGAGAAGAAAAGATGCAAAAGAAGCAAAATATGTAAAATAGATATTATAGATTTGATACAGAAGAAAGGAACAGTACCAGCATGTAAGAACAATTCAGAGCTTAAAAAAACCTGAATACATCTTGAAATCAGGTTGTTTAATTCTGTATTGTACACCATTTGCAGTTACTGGTGAAAGATTTACAAGATTTTTTGTTGTTGTTGACATTTCAATATTGCCCTTAATTCTAAATCAAAATTTATTCTTCATCCCTAGATGTAATCATCCCAGCTCTTTGGATAAATTATGTAGTTTTAGACTCCAACAAGTTTTTAGCTTTAAAATGTTACCGGACTTGCATAGAGACACACAAAAAGGATGAAGCAGAACAGGAAAGAGGGCCTCTACCATCTGGCCACTTGTCTTTTCCTCCTCCTCCTTAGCTATCTATCCTCCTTTGAACAATAAATCTGTTTTAGCACATTAGAGCATATACTTTTCAAAACATCCACTGTGGGGTTTGGTATTTCCAAACAGAAATATCAATTCTAGGCAGACAGGGGAGGAGAAAGAAAAGGAGATAATCTAATGAGAGTAGCAATCCACTTGGGTTTTCATTTGTTCACTACTGACGTGCTTTCAGATATATTGTTTAATTAATATTACACAAAGGTAACAGTTGCTCAAGGTAATCCTTGTAAAAATACAGTGAGGAACACGCACAGCGATTATGCTTCAATTGTAAGTAGGTCTCATTAAGCTTTCCAATGTACACAGAAGGAGCACAAACTATTCTCCCCTTCTCTGGAACGCTAGTGACTAATATACAGATAATTAATTGAGATCAAATTTTTATTACCAAATGTTGCAATTTTAAAAAAATTTTTAAAGATATTAGAAGCTGAACAAATATTCAGGAATAAAAATGCAAGAATTGAAAAACGTTTCGGATTTCAGCTACTAAATATGGGAAAAACATGTTGGGTGGCACACCACTTTGCAAACCACTGTTGTGATGTGCCACAGGGTAAATCAGGATTAAAATGTGAAGAGGCCAAGAAATTTTGCACAAACCTTACATCTTTCTCCTCCCTCAAATTTTCTAAGAATTCCTAAATGAACTGCTAAACCTTCTATACTCTTTCAAGCTCCTTCATGGGAACCAAACACCTCATAATTTCTTCTGGATATTCTGCTTATTTCAGTTTTCTGACCTATCCTAGACTTCACCAGAACAGTATCATAACTGCACAGATGCAAAGGAGGCATCAGCAATTTCCAACTACTAATTTTTCTTTCTTATTCAAGCTGAAAGAATTTAAGCTTTTAATAAGGTTTTTTAAGATTGCTCCAGTACAGCAATTTTCTGATAGAAAATCCTGAATTTGACATGTTCCTGCAGAAAATTTTAATTCTGACAAAAGCTTAACTAGAAATCTGTCTGCTTTTCTGGCATCTCTTCTACCTGCTTCCATGTGCTTGAAGGCTGTCAATGACACAAGACCAGTGAGGTTCTCACATTTTCCACCAATCTGTCCAGAGGGTTGCTGCAAGACAAGTAGCAGGACATCAACAGTTTGGGATTTCCAAACCAGTGCCATCCCTGGCTGAAGAACAATGATGATACTTGGGTTTCAGAGCTCCAGGCCTAACAGCAGCAGCATCAGGGGCTGCTGAAAGTTTTGGCTTCCAAGATCTTGCCAATAGGCTGTCAGATGGCCAGCCAGACCCTCAAGGCTGCCAGTGCTTCTGGGTGGCAGCTGGCCAAACATCTGCTACTCTGACATACAGGTTAGGGTACAAAGTCAACCAGGTTCTCTCAGAATCTGATATGTTCCTTGGCAAGAAACCAAGATCCCTATCTGTATGTGATTTCCCACACCTACTGTCAGACCTCAACAAGGCTTTCTAGTATTACAGTCCTTGGCCTACTTGATAAAGACAACTGTCTTTTGTTGCAAAGGACGAAGCACACTAAGGATCTGTTTTTCGTTTGTGTTGTTTGTGAGTTTTGTAAGTATATAGAAGTAATATAAAAGAAGATATAATAAAGTAATCTTTCTTCTTTTTTTTTTTTTTCCTCTGTTGAGACTTGATTTCCTAATTTGCAATGCTGCAGATTGAACCACAACTGTGGTATCACCCAAGGGAACCAGTCTGCTGTTTAAAATTTGGGTTTTGGACACAAAATCTGGGCTGTTTTTACTTACATGGCTGGTAAAACACTTAAATGGCAAAAGGTATTATATATATTATGACATGCTGTATCCAGAAATCCTGAGCCATTCTGTATGAAATGTCAGCAACTAAATTTGAAGGGTAAAATCTAAGAATCAATGAATAAACAACTATTCACTACAAAATAGATTACTTTAGGCGTTATCATATAAAACAGACCAGATAAGCAGGAAAAAAAGCCTTATAGTCAAGCATTATATTGTTGCAGTGTGAGCAACATATAAATGGGTTTAAAGGAGTAGTAAAATCATCATTTTCTGAGCACAGCTAGTAAACCAGGAAAAACAAAGTGGTTTCTTAAGTAAAATAAGCTTTGAAATGAAGTAGAAGTACACTGTGCTGAAATGGATGAGAAGCTGGTGAGGTGTCCAGTAATGATGCCTTTAAATAAGCAATTCAGCTAGAATTTGCAGTCATCTGTGAATAATTTATCAAATTGAGTAAAGCAGCTCGAAAGCGCATGTTTGCTAAAAACTGCTGAATATTTTTGCCATGTTAAATTCAAAGTCTCCCTCAGTTTCAATTCCCTCTCTTCTAAATCCATAAAATGGATGAGATCATTCCTGTATGCTGCCTATGTGACAGCTGATCACAGAGTATATTTTTCCTGAAAATATGCCTGAATAAAGACTGTAAAAATGAACGAAGTCTTTCATCTTTCTCTGAGAAGACAAAGGAAAAATACAATTACTAAAGCCTCGTGCACATTCACACTGACGCAGCACGCTCTCCATCAGTAGATTTCTACACACTCCACAATCAGTGCCTGAAACTCAGGCACACTTGCTTATACATTCTCCTGCGCTCAGCAGCCTATGCACAGCCAGTATCACAACAGTCTTCATAGACTAACCACCCAGAATTCAAAACAAGAAAATAAACACAACAGGAGCAGTGGTCTCTTCACTGCTTGTCCCACCCCGTACCCTTCAGATACTGAAAAGGAATATTCAGACTCCTTTTGGAAGGAACCAAGATATCGTATTCAGACCGATTTCTTTTTGAGTTCAATATTTCAGTATTTTCAATCCTAGCCTCACAGGAGAGAAGAAATGTTGCAGAAGAACAATAAATTCTAGCTAGTTGGAAAAGAACTCACTCTAAGACAGGTGTGAAAAGCTTCTGCACCATATCACTGTCCTATGATCAGGAACAGCATATTACTATGAACTGTAGAGTCCAGGGCCATCACAAAGAACCCTCTGCCTCTACTTACAATACACACATTTATAGTATAAATAAAAATGTATGTTATAGGAATTCTTGTCCTTAGCAAGAATCCTTACCTCAAATGCAGCACTCAAAATAATTTCAATACTGAGTCCCTTCTGTTCTACCACAGCTTAGCCTTCATGAATATGTTTTTGCTTATATGCAAGCACCCCACTTTCTGGCACTCTGCCTCTAACATGGTGTAACTCTTTGCTGTCACTCAGTAATGCTGCTCACCAAAAAAATGTTATTCCCCCAGTTCCAACAAAAGCAGACTTGGCTCCAACTCGTAAAGCTCCCATCTTCCCTCTAAATTTCTCAGACATCTTCCACAAAGGGAATCCCCCTTAATCCTTCTACCATTCAGTTAGCTTTTACAATAATTCATTAAAAAAAAATTAAAAAATCAAAATTCAGCCCTTAAAATTCAAGCATTTCAGTTCCTTGAACCAAAACCTTGATGTCCTGCCCTGCATGGAAAATTCCTGAAAAAACTGTTTCTACTTTGCGAAGCTCACGGCTGCCTTAGTTGCCATTCCTCTCCAATATAGTGAACATCAAGGAGAAAAAAAAGCATACTGACATGTTCAAAGCATTCAGCTTGTCAAAGCCACTTAACTCCCAACTAAAAAATTTCTAAAATATTTCATTTATCAACAGAACAAAATGGCATTGCACAGTATCTCCCAGGAGGAATGCACTGTAAGATTAAGGAAAAATTAATCTTCCTAATTAAGAAAAAAAACCCAAAAACTTCTTACACTTTATAACTTTGAGAACAGAACACTGAAAATGTCCTAAAGCCTATTAATTAAAATGCTTTGGTT
This sequence comes from Brachypteracias leptosomus, assembly GCA_013401335.1. Classification (NCBI taxonomy): domain Eukaryota; kingdom Metazoa; phylum Chordata; class Aves; order Coraciiformes; family Brachypteraciidae; genus Brachypteracias; species Brachypteracias leptosomus. The sequence continues at coordinate 20,830 of VYZX01001317.1, forward strand.
CATTTTGTTGAAGAAAGAATTCAGATTAGTGAATCCACGTAGAACTGGTCATTACAACACTGAAGCTAGTGAGACAACTCACATTTGCACAAGGAAAAACAGTGTTTCCTGTGCATTTTTTAGTTTTTATATATGTGACAGAAAAAATATCTGTCTGCTCAAGGAGAAAATATAGCACGTATTTCTTTGTAGATGTCAGAACAAGTTTGAAAAAACTTCTGCTGACTTGATCCAGTCTGACATATAGATCACTGCAATGATTTAAAAGAATATATAAATATTATACATTCTGAAACACATATATGCTAATAAAAATTATATATTCAGGCATTATTTCTGCAACATTTAGGAGATAACAGAATAGGAGCATGATGTAGCAACCCCCAACAGCTGCTCTTAAAACGTTGTATTTGAAATGCAGCAAATGTAATAAAGAAGTGGAAATTAATACACAATTAACTCATAGGTACACAGATCATGAGTTAATTATATTCAAATGTGAATAGAACTGTGTCAAAATGAAGTATAAAGCTGAACAAACTTCCTTCGTCGTGTTGGTTAAGTGAATTAAACTTTTCTCCATATCTTCTCACTTGAGGCTCAAGAATCTATTACAAATGTCTAAACCAAGACTGGATAATGCATGTCTTGTGGCTTTTTCATACTATCATTTTAATTTTCAAAATATCTCAAGAGGTGAAAAAGCACTAAAGATGAAAATATTTCCATCAAAAGAAAAAAAGAAAACACGCACATTTTAATTAGCCAAGAAACCAGAGCTTTGTTAAAAGTCGTAAATATAACAAAGATTATCACTCAACCACAGAAAAAAATCTCCCAGTATGCCTTTGAAAAAGAACAGTTAAATTCGCCAAAAGATCAGTTACTGTTTATAAGGATAACTATGAAAGTTAATAGCACTGGCAAGCGTTGTTCTCATAATAAGCCAGCAAAGTACCACAGACAAAGAAATATGAAATATTAAAGCTTTAGAGACTATGGCTCTCCCAAAACACAGCTCAATCGCACACAGACAATGAATAGAGGAAGAACATATCTGAGATTCTGGAAAAACATGGCCCAGAAGTTAATATTCAAACCCTTGTTATGCTTTGGCATTACTGAGTACACAAAACTCAAGTAAAAAAAAAAGGTATTCTTCCTCAATTGGCTGCTCATAACATCTCCCCTTAAGACATGTTATGACCTAACTCTTTCTTCCTAGATGCTTTGCCATCTGAATTACAGCATGTACAGACTTGCTGAGCCACATACATAGGAATAAAGCAAGAGAACTTCAGCAATTTTATACCTGGACCTAAAAGTTTGCTCAAAGAACCCCAGCGCCCTCTTCCAGGTTTTCCTATGAAAAGTGGAGAAAATAATATGGAAAATCCCCACACTTTAACTTCACAGGTTTTGAATTTCTCAAAGCTTAGTTAGTGCAGTTCAAGTGTGACAGTGGTGTCTCAGGTGCTTTTAGACTGTGCCTTTAGGCAATGAAAAATAATGTATTGTTCAACCCTGCAATGTGAACCTTGGTTACAAAATCAGGAAACTGCCAACAGTCCCTGGGAACGGTTCAGTGACAATGGTTCACAGATAGGAAAACCTCTGCAACTAGTAGAGGTTGTCCATCTTTTGATTTCCTTGGAGCTCTAAGATAACTCCTGAAGAAAGCTACCATCTGAGAAATCCATACAGGAAGGATAGCCAAAAGGCCAGACTAGATGATGGTTCTCAGGGGCCTGAAAATTGCTACAAGAGACTTGAATAGATATGTGAGTGAACTAGAACAATGTGTTATTGTTTATGCTGTATTCACACACTTACATTCTGGCACATATTTGCAAACACTCCAGCTGTATTCACTATGTTAACGCTCAGTGTGGCAACCAGTGGAGTTATTAGTGAGAGCAGCCTGGAAGAGATGCATCTTGTGATTTGAAAAGAGTATATATTTATCCCAAGGAATTAAGAATGCCTCCTTTCAGGGCTGAACTGAATTGATCGTGTGGGAATGATTCAGCTACAAAGGTTCCCTAGAGATGAACAAAAATGCCGTCGTGTCGTGGAATTACTAATAGCCTACTGGCATATATGACAATGAATCCTGAAAGTATAGCAAGCAGTAAGTGAAAGGAGCATCTCAGAATGAAACCCCAGGCAAGTCTGCTGTAATTTGCGAAGCTCAGTGCTGGGAAAAGCCTCTGCTTGCCATATCTATTTAAAAATCCAAATTCTGCCAGGGAAAGAAAGACATGTTAGGGCTTTGTGCTACAGAGCCTAGGTGTTCTGTGCCCAGAGCTGCAGGGGCACCTGCAGAGGCTGTGCATGAGTATGTGACTATGTGACGATACAGCAAGGCGTGATTCCAAAAAAGTAGAATTAAAATCCTGCAGTGGAAGCTGAACACATTAAATCATGGACTTTCTGGTTTCTAGAGGCTTTATATTAGTTATTATCTACACCCTCAAAAACTGCAGTGCACCAGTGAATAATCTTAACCACGTATTAACGAAGCTTTTCTTCATTTCCTTCGTCTTCAAAGCAACACATTTCCTGGCAGACCCTTAATTTACAGGCCTAATCCTTCTATCCATTTATGTGAATTCTTTGAGGAGATACTTCTGAATACAGAATGTTCTAATTACTCCTTTCATTGCCCTTGCATCATCCTCCCATTTCTCTGTTGTTCAGCACTGCCTGGTTCACACTCCTGAGGTACCTTCCCAGAACGGCAGACTTTAGTAAAGGTATGGGGAATGGAAGAGCGGAGGATGCAAGCAGCAAAGGGCCAGTTTGGAACAAGGTTATGAAAGAGCAGGAACTAGCAGTACGAGAGGAAGATGGATAGAGGCAGAACTTAAGCCTTGGCAAATTCTGACTTCATGCTCTGCTGTTACAAGTTTATTATGCTGTTTTCAGTAAATTGCTTAACGCTTACCCATGCTTGAATTTATACTGAGATTTGCCTGTATATAAGCCAACTATACCGTTAAAGTTCACAGGGAACAATAGAAATAATCCAGTCACCTTATCAAGGCTTGTACAAGGTTCAAACTATCCTGTACCACCCAGATTTTTAAAATCTTTATATTGACAAATATAAACTTCTCACTGATCTCTTCCTTTTCTAAACCAAGAATTTCACCAGTAGTAATAAATGGTATGTCTGTGGGACCTGAACTGTTAATGACAAGTGACTGCAGGCATGTATCTTCTCATCCAAATGACCTGTCTAACCACACATGACTCAGTGGTCCAAGCAGTACATGAATGCACATTTGTAAAATGCTGTTAGCCAAAACAGAGAGCACCGTATGTGAGCCCAGCTCTCCCTCCCAGCATGGGGACTGTGCACCCATCAGAAGGCAGGCTTTCTGCATCACGAGAGGGAGGTGCATGCTGATGGTGGTGGCTGCAGCCTCTGACATTGTCCCTGTCCTGCAGAGAAAGGCACAGGCATGTACGAGGGGAAGAAATTAATAAAGTCTCTTAAGAGCACAAAAATAAATCCTACTGGACTATTTCCACCAGACTAGTTAATGTCTGTGCAGGAAACCTGGCAGACTGTTGATCACTCTTAGGAAGTGACCAGCTACATGGAACTTAGAATCTCCAGTGGGAACCACAGAGGTACTCTGGGGTTTTTTTGTGTAAAAAAGGGGGAATTATTGTGGTATCCATATATACTAGAAGCAGAAAATACTGTTGACACATTTCTCAACTTTAAAAGTAAAAATATTGCAGGCATCCTCACTTAAAAAAAAAATGTAAATGTGAACTGCCAGCACTATTTCACAACCAGAATTCTATCCAAGTTTCGCATTTTAGAACGTTCATGGGAACTGAAATGAGGAGTAGCTTAATTATAGCGAGTTGGTGTTCCAGAATATTAATTATTGTAATGAAACATAAATAGATCTGACAACAGTAACACAAGCACAAGGAACATTATTCTTTGTTCAACAGCTTGTTATTGTTAGGCTTCATCTCTTCTGACCTGCACAAATTGTATATTCCTACCTTTTAAGAGGACATTAAAAGAAAGTTTCTCCCTTAGTTTTCTTCCACAGCAGATAAAGCTTACACCTGAACAATAACAAGAAACAACTGGAATCAGTTCAAACAGTAGCTTTGGTTGCCAACAGAGAAAATGCAGCTTCTTACTACATTGAGCTATTCCTGCTCAATTTTAATAAATACTTTAATTAGGGGGAAAAAAATTCTCAGCTACTGTGTAAGACACTCTTCCTGTTTTGTACAGTTTTATAGTATTTGGAAATCAATATGACTCAAGTAGCACACAAAGTACTGAAAATAGAAACACCCAATTGCTCAGCAGGATGCAGCATCCTTGAATTTTCAAATGAGATTTATAAGAAAGAATAATTCCTGTAAAATATGGCACTTTCATTCCAACTATAACTTTTGTAAAGTTTCCAGAAAACTTTTATAATTAACATTATAAAATAGCAAGACAGAAAGCAGTATTCTATTTGGTCAGAAAAAGGGGCACAATTCTAGAAAAAAATTGCACATAATGGTGTCTATTGAACCTCATGTCCCATGAACATTATTGCCCTTTTGGAAGTCACACAAACCACACTGATAAAAGTGTAAATTTTCTCATAAAAATGTAATTCATTAAGGAAATGCTGATTATTTTTCCCATTCTCTTGTTCTTTCATCCAATTTAGAGAAATTTTTATGCTCCCACAGTGCTTCTCTTTAATTTGCATGATACCATCTTCTCAAGATGTAACTCAAGCTGTCTATTTACAGCCATCCCTACTGCCCTGTGTACATGCCTATAACGCTCAGTCTCCTGTGATCCTCAAAAGATTCAGTAATTGCATTTCTGCATGATAGTCATAATCTAAAACTACCTTTATTAAACAGCTTCCATGCAAAAGGATTTGAATAATCATTTATTACTCCATTATAGCAACACACAGCACAATGTGGCTTGGAGAAAGATGAAAAGCCCTGTCTGTGAGTTTACTCAGTAGAGGCTTGGAAGTTGCTGACTAGGCAAAGAACAGTAAGGAATTGTACAGAAGGAGATAGGCAAGAAAGAGCAAGGAATTGTACTGAAGGGGACATTCAGGCTTGCTGAGGCAGGAAATACTGCTACTCCCGGTTTATCCCATGAATTCAGACACAGGCAGCAGGATTCCAGCCAAAGGCTGCTGCCATCAGCCATACACCTCTTCAGCTGCTCAGCAGAATTGCAAAGGGGATTCCAGAAGAATTCAGGTTGAACAGAAACAAGTATTTCCACACCTGGGCTGGCGATACTTTTAGTAGGAGTTCTTGGCTCTTCTCCATTTTCATTTTGCCTATCACAGTACTTACGGCCCTTCTCACAAAGAATCCTTAGAAAGTCAAGTGTCCAGGGAAAAGTTAAATGGTAACAGACACCAATCATTCACACCATTCCTTCCACACAGGTGAGCTTCTTTGGATTTGCAACCCATTGTATCTTTCTCTTCACAACCAAAGAGGGATCTTTTTCAGGAACAAGTAGCAATAGTAACTTTAGCTACTTAGTCTGCTTCAGTTTCTTATAACATTACACAATAAAGTTAAATTACAGTTTTGCCTTCTAGCCTCAGTTCAGATTTAAATAAAACAAATTATCTCCTGAGAATCATGAGGCCTACAACATGACAAAGAACAGAGTGAAAGAATTTTAAGTGTTAGAAATTAGGAAAAAAAATGATCTTGATTTGTATGGATATTACAGAAAGGCCTTACTTCTGAATATAAGAACTTCATAAAGGTAAGGTAAATTTATATTTCTCCACAAACCAGTTTTTAATAACTTTAATATCCTTAATATCATTTAAATATACAAAACCCTAAGAATAAAGAATACAAAGGAATGCTAAAAACAAAACAAAACAAAACCCAACAACATTTAGAGGACATTGTATGTATTTTTAAAATCTAAAATAATTCAGAAACTGGGCTATACTTTTCTCTCGGACACTAAGACACAGATCTTGCGATATTATTATCACCATGGCAAATCTAAAACACTAGCTCTACATTTATGCTTAAACATTCCCTAGGTATTACAACATCCATGAAAGACATAAGAACTAACATGTCTTAATGCTTATCTTGCAAGTGAAATTCTTCTAACACTGTTATTCATGAACTTTGCTTCTGTGGAATTGCCAGCCTCACACACTGCTTGTTTTCCTAAGACCAAAAATAACTTCTTTAGTCTATTCTTCAAGGAAACAGCTTCAATCACATTTCAGTAAATAGCCTGGCTTCTTTATTTAGAATGCTTTTCCAATATATTTAAAGTGGACTTTACATACTGATCTATTTATTAAAGATTTTTTAAAAAACAAAACAAAGAAGTCACCTGTATTGTTCATTCATCCAGAAATTTCAGGGGGAAAAACTTTGTTTCTGTGGGGCTGGTGAGCCAATGATGTCTCACAACTGCAAATTCGTCAGGAGATGTAACTCAAGGACAAATTTATTTATTTTTTTTTAAATATAGCAAATGCTTAGCGTACTTTCATAAGATCATCTTGAAAAGTGCAGGAACTCAAGTGCAGGAACTCAACAGATGCAGTTCCTGTTGCAGCAATGCTATTGTAAATTAAGTACAGGTTTAAACACTTCTAATAGAACAGCTAGTAAACCACTTCTATCAAAGCGTGTATTTGTTTAATAGCCATTTATTTAGACTTACAGTTTGGCTGACCCTAAACTGCTTTGAAACATACGCATTTAGCATTCAAGTCTCTCTCACTTTCATTTCTAGAGTATTATTGCCATCCTAAGTACCAAATAAGAGAACCAACAACAAAAAAACCCCACTCATACAGTAACATGTAAGATAAAACAAAGAAACCTTACTGGAGAGTTCAGGACACGAATGGCAAGAACTTGACATTTAAGATAGATCAGAAAAATGATCAAAATATTTGAGAACTTGCATGGCAATTAAAGGAGGAAAACATCTTTCAGATCTTTCTTTTCTTTTCAACATATCTGTGAGTGAATAATTTTCTTGAGAGACACTAAACCTTGAAAAAATAATGAACTGATAATAAAGTACGGTTTTTAATGGATTGTGCGCCTGCGTGCACACACTTGTGTGGTCCAGGTAAGACTGAGGCATTTATGACTTCTTTCTTATATGGACTCTTTCTGTCAGATACTATGTGAACTTGTTCTGAAGCTTTTATTTAGTCAAGGATTTACAGGGAGCAGTAAGTACTGCACTCAATATAGGCAGGAAAGAAATTACCTTTAATATCTCTGCTCTTTTTTCCAAACTTAGAAAACAAATTACAGGTCAAAATTGCTATGAGATGAAAAGACAAACATTGATGATGCAAGTTTAACTATTTTAGGGAAAAAGACTCACCAGGACAAGAGCAGGAACCCAGCTATTAAATTGCTGGAACACTTTGCAAGCCATCACACTGGGTGTCAGTAAGACCTCACCAGAGCCGCTACTCACAAATCTAGTGAACCACTTGCAAGAAATATGATTAAAGTTGGCACAAGAACAGGAAAGGGATGATAGGAATTTCAGGGAATGGAAAGCTTATTTACATTAGCAAAACCAGCTTGGCTTACATAAGAACTGCAATACAATGACAATTAGGGACTAAGATTGCTCTTTAAATGTCAGAGGAAGTGTCATTAAAAAAGTCTTAGATGAAAGATAGCTCTTACACTAAAAAAGAAACAAATGACACTGAAAAGAGACCAAATTTTAGGTGGTTTATTGTCCTCAGAGTATAGATTCTAGTCAAACATCTAGTGACAACAGCAAAGTTCAACCACCTAAATAAAGATATATATAACCTGTATGACACTGGTAGGAGATGTCTTTCAGTTTTCTTCCACATCTATTTGTTTTCCCTTAGTTGACTCTTTGTTTTCAATATGCCAAAGTGTATCAAATAATTGGCATAAACATTCAAATACGTAGCCATAAAAGTTGTGGCAGTAAATAAAGTACCATGCCTTAATTTCTACATTTTGTTATTCTACTCTGAGAACAGCTAAACAGTACACCACTAGCCCCCAAGATGAAAAGAATTTATTTCAATATATGATTTAGCAACTCTTGAATCTGATTACTAAAACAGAGTAACAGTAACAAAAATAACAGATATTGAATAACTTGGGGCGGGGGGCAGAAATCTGACTTTGGTAGTGAATTTTGAAAAGCGCGTGGCTTGGTTTTTAAATACAAAAAATGGGAAAAGGTTAGGAGAGTTAAATAAACAATCACCAAAATATGTAAAGTTTCCAGACAACTGCCTTTCAGCCTAGGTTCCAGAACATATACCCATTAGCAATGAGAAGTGTTACTCCAACATCTGACCTGTTTTAGATCTAATGAATCAGTAGGAGTAATACATACGGGGCTGATATACCAGCCAAGTCTTCCTTCTCCTCTGGGAATGGCACAGTTCATACAAAAAGTTGAAAAACTCCTTAAATATCCACTGTTGAGTAAAACTTTGTTAACTGAAAAATAAGGTATTGTGCGAAATGGCAAGGCTTCACAAAATGAAACCACAGGCGTTGCAGCTGTCATAATAGAAACCCATATGAAACCCCTTTGCTGTCAGTAGATGTGAAGAAATACAAACTTTCAAGGCCAAGATTTGGATATTAACCTTGTGGACTGTCCCAGACATTCCCAACCTTCCAATTCCTGTGTGTAATTCCCTGCTCTGTAACAAAGGTATTACTCTTTTTCTCACACTTGTGCACACAGTAGCTGATAACAAAAATAAACTTCCATAAACCACGAGTTTTAGTTGTCACCTGAATCATTCCACTATTGAGACCATCATACACGTTCTGAACTTGTAACATTCAGCAACTCCTAAAAAAGAACTCATTTTGACCTGCTTTGAAAATAGGTGAAAAATCTTTGCAACACAATCACTAGTAAACAACTGAAATGCACGAACCTTTCCTACTTTGTGTGTTCTTATTATTGGTATTTAAACCTATGTGCTGCCACTGGAAGCAACGCAAGGAACCATGACAGCAACTACGGTAGATGAGAGCAAATATTCCTGCTTGCCAGCAGAAGCCAACTCACTGGGCAGCAGCAGCACTCAGCTGGCTGGCCCTGACAAGGGACACAGCAAGGCCATGGTAACGTCACTGCTAGCAGTGACCAGCAGTCCCAGGCAGCAGCTCCGGTGATACAGCCCCTCCTGAGGAATGAGGCTGTGCACACCGGCTTGGTACAGGAACATCGTCTTTTCAGAAATCCTAACAGAAGCTCTTGTGACAGTGGAATAGCAGCTTAAGATCTGACAATGAACTTGAGTTGAAAAAGAGGAGTTAACGACACTGTTCTTCAGACAGATTAGTCTGATGACAAATAGGCAGAATCAAAAGAATCATGGAAAAAAAAGAAAAAAAAAAAAAGGAGAAAAACACTGCTCACGCCAAAAGCGAAAATTTCAGTCTACTTCAGAACTAGCCTACCCTGCTAAACAAGATGGATACATAAATACTCACCATTAAACTTACACTTAAGTAAAGAAAGATAGTATTTCTCTCACACTTTGTAGGGAAAGCATTTAACTCCCTTCTGATGGAATATCCAATAGCAATGTGTCACCAAAAAGGGTAAAGGACTAAAAAGACAAAGATCTGATTTTAAAAATAGATTTTGCTTTCAGAGAGACAGACTAGTGAGACTCCAATTAAAAATGCAGAATGGTAGCACGAGGAAGAGTCTATTCACCACTGTTTTTAATGTGTTCCATATGGTCTTTCAGGCTAGAGTGTTTTCACAGCCTTTCATGAAATAGCATGAAGGTTGAAGAGAAAATACCTTGTATTAACCTTCAAAAAACCTAAAATGGATCTTTTGGGGAATATGAAAATTCAGATCCTGGCAGATTGTTACTAATGATAAATTATGAGTTATCACCAGCATAGCTAGAGATTTCCTGAAAAAGAAGATACATTCAATCTGGAATTTCAGAACAAAAAAACTAAAAGTGTGCCAGAGGCATATGTCAGTTTGTTTGTTTGCTTTATTTTTTAATTAATTAATTTACTTATTTTAAATCTGTTCTGCATCTGGGCAAAAGCTTGAGGGGGGGAGGAGATATTTCCTGTAACCGAGTTTATTTTTGCAATTTACTCTTATAAGAACATCAACGACATTGTTTCCTTATTCTCCCCTGAACACTAGTCTTTAAAGTGATTATAGCTAGATAACAAGTTTTAAAGGATAGGAAATTCAAAGCATTTGTAAGAGGGGAAATAAAAATAATGCTATTTGGATGTTCGGTAAAAGGTCTGCATTCAGAGATCTTTCCTTTGTAAGAAATCAGCAATTTTACATACTCATGCAATCCTGTGCTTGTGGCCCCAGAGAAGGTAACAAGCTGAATGTTAGGAGGCGTACCATCTTATTGTGAGTTTGATGAAAACTCCAAACACAACTGTATTTCATTTTTATCCAAACTAAGTTAACCACTACTTATCGTTGTGCCTTATGCATCCAGACTGGGTTCTTTTTCATCAGAAACTTCCAATAAGGACTCAGACAGAATAACAGTTACACTGACATGTCTCAGCCACTTGGTTGGAACAAGTGGCTGAGTAGTTAAAAATAACATGTGCCTTGTAGCCACTGTTTCATGAGTAGCAGTCCTCTGTGGAAAAGCATCTTGGAAAGTTAATACAATGATGCACCCAAGTAAAGTCAACTGCACATGGCTTTTACTGGCGCTAACAAATCAGTATCACTGCTTTTATTTTAGAATTATATTATGTTTGAAGTGCAGTCCAGACAAGATACTTACACTAGCAATTTCCACCCTCTCTGCTTTTTCCCTCTCTTATGCAGTATCCATATAACACACAAACATTTAATCACTTTTATTTTTCCAAGGTTCCTGCCATAGAGGATCATTTATTCACAGTAGACAAAATCTGCACAAGATGCAGAAAATACAAGATGCTCTGGAAATTTTTGAGTAGGCTCTGCTTATTATTTTTAATGACAATGTCTTATAAGTATGGTAGATTTACATGTAGATGTAATCACTCCTTTTCATATGTTTCTTTGGGAAATATGGTCTGAAACAGAATCCAAGGAATAGATTCAAACCCTCCTAGGGAAAAAAAAAAAAAAAGAGCTGTATTCTCCTCCACAAGCTCTGACCCCAAGAGAGTCATCCTTGCTCCCATAAAATGAACTAAGAATTCTCTGATCTTCCTAAACCGGGTTTTGTTCTTTTCAGAGACTTTCCAGTGGAAAGATCTGCATTATGGCACTCTTTCCTGAAACTTTTATTTTATCCCTGGAAAAAAAAAGCCAAGTCTTAAGAATTTTTTTCTCTATAGAAGAGTGACCTCTGCAGTCAGTCTCTGCAGAGCTCTTTAGGCTGTTCTTTAATCTCTTTTGCAGTGCCACAGATTCAAGGAGATGGTATGGAGGGGTAGGGAGAAGAGAGGAAACAGTAAGAAAAACAAAGAAAACAATCAACCTCTCAGAACACTGATATTGAGCATTTCAAATGTAGGTAGTTTCCCTCTCCCTTTCCTTTGCTACAGGATGAAAAATGGTTCCATATCTTGAGGAGACAAAAACCAAAACCACCATCACCAAAGGAACCATGTCATAACGCCTTTCACCGTACTGAAAGAAATTTAATCCTGAAATGTTTACTTGAGAGGTCATCCCTCTGAATCTGTAGAAAAGGATTCTGAACCTACTGCAGACCACAGTGGAATGATGCTGCCCTCTCTAGTGCATTAACAGGAATGTAGTGTACAAGACACATGGAGACTTTTTGTTTGGCGCTTTTTTTTTGGTGGAAGTGAGGCATCAGTTGTGTCCAATTTCAGTTATTTTAATTCAAATGTAGACAACTGAAAAGAATTCAGCAAAAGCAGCAGCACAAAGTAACATACAAAGAATGTAATTTACTAAAAAAATTTTTAATAGTTTGTTTAGATTAAAAGAGATGATCAAGGACATACACTTCATATCTTTATATATTCAGAAGAAGACTGTTATAAAAGAGAGCTGTACTCCACATTCACTCCATACAGTAAAAGCTAGTAAATAGATAAAATTGCAGTAAAAGAGATTTAGTGTCAATATCTATACATCCGGAAATATTTTCTTTCCAGATATATGGATAATTTACCCAAGCAGAAAGTATGTAAGAAACTTAAAGAATTGGAAATTGTAGAGAAGAGTTAAATATCTCCCTGGGATGGCTTAAGCACAATGCATCTTTGCAGCAGTTTGCTTTCGCTTTTCAGTCTGTCATTTACACTCTAAGTTCACAAGCAGTGAGACCCGAGACTCCTTCCTACTTGCCACGTTCTTTGCATTGAGAGCAGCTTGAGAATGTAGGGTACCACAGACAGCTTCCAGCACAACTGGGACAGCATTGGTATTTTCACCCAGCCCAAAATCTCTACCTTGCTGCCTGTAAGATCTTTGCAGCAGTTCAGGCCAGCCCACTGCATGTTGCACCCAAAATGCCTGCAGCTACCCACACCTCTATCTAGAGAAACAAGCATCAGTAAACTTTCTGCAGTAATGCAGAATAAATGCAAATCCAGCAATACTGAGCAGGATCCTGTTTTGCATGAGCTCATGCTTTTTCATCTTAGCAGGCAATACAACAAGCCTTCACGGAGTCACAGCATGGGTGAAGATGGAAAAGATCTCTGGATATCATGCAGTCCAACCTCCCCGCTCAAACCTTCTGCCTTCCACCTGTCAAAAGTGGACTGGTCTGAGGAGTCAACAAGTTGGGTCACTCCCAGCCTGTTTCAGATGAAGGTCTGAATCTCCCATCATGGAGCAGCCAGTAAGAATTATCTGAAAAGGTGAGGCTTGATGGGGCTCTGAGCAACCTGTCTAGTTAGAGAAGTCCCTGATGACTGCAGGGGGTTTGGAATGGATTTCTATAAAATTACCATAAAAATTGTATTGTGGCCAAGCTGCCTCTTCATTTACTCAGCTTCTGTTTCCCACTCTTCTGTACTCTGTTATCTAGGGATATCCTTTGTATTTTTCTCTCTCTCTTATAATGTATCCTTCTGTATCCCATTATCTAGCTGTTCTTATTGTTTAGATTTTTAGTCTAAATTACCATCCAATGTACCCATTCTTTAGTAAGTGATTTAAATACCCAAACAGTGCCTCCAGACACGTAAGAGCTGTATGGTCACACCAGTAAGACCACTGCAGTCAGGCATCACAACAAGTTTCATTAGACACATAAGTCTATTTTTTTTGGTCTGAAAGCACGTACAGAATTTGGTTGTCTGGCCTATATTCTGAGTATCTCTATAAGTGAAATGTAATTGCAAAATTATAGTAAGTAATGTTATACAATTTAAGTCTAATCACTAATTTCAAATCCAAAATAAAAAAGTCAGGGCTGATGAAAATAGCAAAGTACACATTATAAAGGTATCACTAATTTTGTTCTATTCAATAAGTAACTTATGAAAGATTTCAACTGCACAGGGAGAGACTTTCACTATTTTTTAAATTTAGGCTTTTCCTAAAACAATGTAACAAAATGTGTAGTCAAAACAAATATTGTGAAAAAGAGGAGTGAAGAGGACAAGAACGAAGATTAAATTATCTTAAAATGTGCAGAGAGAGAGTTTTAGATTAAGATCTTGCTTCAGTTATAAACTTCTTATTTATTGTTTCATAAAGGTCATAAAAATGAATGATGCCATAGTTATGAAATGAACAAATTAAATGCAACTATATTTATAGGTATGTATCTATTAAGAAGTGGTTCAATAATCAGGCAATATTTTATCACTATCAGCTTGGAATCTTCTCTGGACTTGTATTTAAAATGCATACTCCACAACCACCACATTAAAATCCCCCATTTCACAAATCACAATGCAAACTAAAACCCCTTCTCTATTAAGTCACTTTATAAAACCTGAGATTCTCTTAAGTGCTTACCACTCATTCCATGTAACAAAAAAAAAGAAAATAAAGTAAAAGACATCCCAATTAGATTTTTCTTTAAATCCTGCCATTCTAAAAAGAAAATTAAAACATGATTGCAAATTAAAATTAGGAGCATTGTGCTTTTCTCTGTTTTAAAAAAAAAATGCTTCAAGTGATATGTAAATATGTAAATATTTCTGAAACTTTTTGTGAAGCTGTTTAGAAGTGCCATAAATTTAGCCACTAGCTACAAAGCATGAAATCTCAGCAGAACATGATGCATTGTCCTCAAGAAATAACAGTTTCTTTCTCTAAACTCTGTATTTGGTCAAACTACAGTAAACCTTAGAGAAGTATCCTATAAGTTCTTCCAAAAAGATTTTCCTTGTGAAGTATACAAGGTTCAAATGAGTAATAGTTAAAGGACAGGATGGTTGCTGGGCTTTGCACTGACAACAGAGAATGCTGATGTCATTTTTTTTGTTTCCCTATCTTTCACATCAGGGTTTGGTGGTTGTAGAAATGTATTTATTGTCTAGAAATGATGTTCCTTGTTTGCTTGCAGATTTTATTTTATGGGTCAATTTTGAGGAAAGTGCAAACAAAAAAGAACATATTAAAAAGAATCACTTCCAAAAAGACAGAGCTGTACTTTAAATTCTAAATTTATATTTCTAGAGAGAGGGAGAGACAAGGCAGTTTGATTTTCAAAAGTTTTGAGTAATTAGTTAGTGCCATCTACACAAATAAAATTCTTATAGTTAATGTATTCGGATATTAACTAACACAGAAACAGTCAGAGTGACCTATATACGGACAACACCGTAAGCTCAAGAGGAATGGAGCAGTGTATAACACATTTTCTTTCTAACTACAACTTAAGGTCTAACATAAAACAAACCTCCATGCTATTAGTAGTTTGTTAAAAATTACTTTAGATATACTGGCCTTTGAAATAAAAAAATCAATCCCTTTCCTGTAAGACTATATACCACACATTCAAGCTACCTATACCTCATGTCTCCACATGCTTTGCATCATCTGATCCAATCCCAGTTTTTACAATACTATACCTACAATTTTAAGTTTCCTTTTTCTGGGGTAAGGAGAGTTTTGGTAACACTGCCAAAAAGAAAAACAATACTAAAGCTAAAATTTTCCATGCAGGTGTCTGCCTCAGACTTTGCTTTTAAATTTACTTATTTTTTGGCAAAAACTATCTATTTTTTTCCAAGAATTCTCAGAGAACATCCCAATTTGTCACAAGACTTACTTCTCTCCCCATTACCTTTTGCCTGACTCAATATAGAGCTTCTACAACAAAAGAGAGAAATGCTAAGAAAAACCAGCACATTGTCCTGTAATGAAAGAATATAGGATGATGATATAACTCTAACTTCTATGCTTGCATTTGTAGCCTTAAGATCAATAATGCCATATGAATAATTAATTCTGGAACATTTATTAAACATACATTGATTCTACCGACAGCTCCCCCATCAATCCACAATTAGATATTCATGGAAATGACAGCTGAATCTCCCTTCTCACAGCAGCAGCACTTCAAACAAGTGCACTGACTCTCAAGGTTGAGGCATCTGCTGTGAAAAAACTGCAGTCACTGTTACCTTAGTAGTTTCACATATATGTGCATATTACATGTGGCATTTTACTTTCTCCTTTGTTTTGCTGACATTTACAGAAGATCAAATTAGCATGGTCGAAAAGTAGCTTGAGTTTCACAAATGATCTTACCCCAGCACAATGTCTGGTTCCCACTAGTTTGCAAATAACGATGAATCTGGATACAAAGACTAACTTTTACATTTTCTGTATTTTCATTGGAGGCGAGGGGAAGACAGTAAAGAAATACAATATTGTAAAACAATGAGTCTGTTTCCTGAACCCACAAACTGATGGTAGCAAGGAAGCACACACATCATCAGTCAGGTTCCTGAAACATTTGCTAAAAAGCTATAATAAATATACATAATGCTGTAACAAATGTCACAGGTAAGACCACAAACTACAGGACAAATTCATTTACATTCATTCATTTAAACTGATATATCTCTTTCACCTTTAGGTCAGTCAAATCTGTTGATAACCAGTCTACTATCCATGGACTTAGACTTTGTTTTGACAGTAGAACTACCTATCTAGAGATGCAATTAACAAGAAAAAGCTGCTGGTGCTCTCTAAAAGATATTTCATCAATATTCTTGTACTCAGAAGTAGAAAAAAAAAGAAAGAAAAATAACTTACAGTCATAAAAAGTTGTTTCTCTTCTTCCAATGTCACGTACAAGTAAAGAATCGTGAACAACACAGAGACAACTTTTTAAATTTGGAAGTAGTTTTTAAAGTCTTTAATGTTTAAAGCAAATCTTTCAAGTAGATTTTTGTAATACTTCAATAAAAGACAACAGCAAGGAAAAACTAAGACTGGAGTAGTACTTCTAGCTTCAGCAACATGAGTTGTTACATGAAAAAACATACGACATCACTGTAATTTGACTCAGGCTAACTCAGGCCTCAAGTAACTAACACACCAACTTTCAAATTAATGAATTAAAATAAAACCTTAAAAAGTAGGTTCTTCCCTGCAATCAAAATATGAGCTCTTTTCAGGTATACCAAGCAATGAACTGAATTAAAGCGAGTAGTTGCATCTGATTCCATGACAGAAAGATGAAATTACATCACTGCTAGCAGCAGCAACCAAACAGCAGACAGTAATCATGACATGAACTTCAGAGTACATTGCAGAATCACCAAGTAACACATAACCAGATTAATTTCAATAATTTAGCGAGCAACTTGGAAGCTAGGGTTTTTTTTCCATCAACATCTACAAGGAGGATGTTTATATAGGAACGTTTAACAGTGTCTACAAGTAACAAGTATTTAAATATCTAAAGTACTAATGAATACTAGAGCCATATGGTCAGTCTAGAATGCATTAAAAAAAAAGTATACCTATAATACTTAACTAAAATAAACACATTTCTGCTAGACTGATTCTTATTAACTTCTTTTATCTGCATATTAGATTTACAGTATTAAACTTAGATTAATTCAAAAACATACAAACCTACAATTATAACCTCTTTGTAAGTCTTCTAACTTTACATACTGCATTTCAGCAATTTCACTGAAATGTATTTACCAAATACTCATGTAAAGAATATACTAAATATCAATTATAAGGATGACTGGAAGATAAGACCAAGTAGAACACTGATTCCAGGACCTGCCAAATACGGAACAAAAATATAAGTACCCATTGTATAGATTTTATTTGGGTGGATTTTATGAATATAGATATTATGGTCAATATTTTAAATGTTAGGCTCTGTTTATCTGTCCAGGATTAGTCAGAAATATAAGTCAATCTTCCCTAGCTATATGAAGATTGATAGCACTTAGATACTATCTGACCACTCCATCTCAGAAAAGCACAATTGGCCTCCTCTTCGGAGTTACAACAGTATAAACTTCTCACAACAGTAACTCTAGGAATTTAGTTGTGTTCTATAATCTCAAGCTTTCAGGGGAATAAAACTAACTCTCATGTTTCTTAGATGTCCAAACTAATCCTTTGAATTTTGCAAGCTACCCACTGAGTTGGGTTCTTCCAAAGCATTTGGGGTTCAAGTAGAAGTAAATCTTCTTGCAGTTCTGCCACATCCATTTCCTTCCTGCTTGTGAGATACCCTTATCCCCTGTGCACCCACCTCTTTCACTCCTGAGCTCTCTTACTTTAATCTCTTTTTTTTTCCATTACCCATGATTGTCCTCACTTTCATTTTATGATCTATATGTAACTTACCAGGATTCAAGATGCCAGTTTATTAAAAGGGATATATAGTCACTTCCGGTTTCCATTGCAAACAGTGGCAGCTAACAAATCAGATCAACTAAGCTTTCATTGGTCAAGTATACCTAAATAATAATGATGATAATGATGATGATGATAATTTACCTTCAAGCACATCACAACAAAAAAGAAAACAATCTCTTAAAAATAATGTATGAGATCTTTGGGTGATAAGGCCTAACGTAATTACTGGCTTTTCAAGTGAAAAAAAAAAAAAAAGGGGACAGAAACAGATGTCAAGTTTCACAGCTTAAAAGAAAATCCCAACCCCAAAATAAACATTAAAAAATCCCAAAAGAATCCCATATTTACAACTTTGTGCATCTATGCATTGACTTGCAGTACTTCTGGAATACTAAAAAAAAGACTCTCTATGCCTACAAAAGACAGAGACAGCTCACTGATAATACAGCTCTGACAAACTCCCTTTTTTATCTCATGTTTCTGACAACAAGGGCAATTTCTGTAATGCAAGACCACACTATTACTCAAATACCGAGTCTGAAATGTAGATATACAAGGCTTAGATACAACATTTCAAGAGGGTTATTAAGGTGCGGCATCTGCAAAAGTTTATAATAATAAATATTTTCAGCTTAAGTCGCATTAAAGTTCTGCGTTTTTTCTATTAAATGAAATTTCAGGTTGAGTAGACTTCCAAATTAATCTATTAACATTCAATTCCAGTGGCTAAAACAAACTTATCTAAAGATACAGTTGGGCAGGCTCACTCCCTGCTACACTTGGGAGTATTTTCACAAAAGCAGGGTTACCAGTGGAGGTTAAATTGAGCTTGAATGCCCCAGAAGTTTGTATGGCATCACTGTAATGCCTTACTCATTGTGCTCTGGATCCTATCTCCCATGAGAAAATAAAAAAGTTCTCTTTTATCTTCTCTCTCTTTGAACCATGTTTCGTAACTGCTAACACAGCACTGAAGGATCACAGTCTGCTCCAACTGAGTAGAGTAATTCTCAATATAGAAGTGCAGGGATACACAGCTACTTAAAGACTCTCTGATGCCACAAGAAAGTAGTATATTTGCTTGAGGGAGGGGAGAAACATAAATAGGTTGTATTTATATACATAGCTAGGAGTGATGCATACACATTGTTTTCGTGCTTCTCTTTCAGACAGTTTTTAAACACTTCCCCTTATGCGCCCCAAGCTCCACAGAGACCTTAAGCTCACCATATTCTATATGCACCTCTTATGGTATCAAGGTGAAAATATGTTTTTAAAATAGCTTTAGTTACTAAAAAATACAAAACCCTGCATTACATTTTTGCAATATAGAGAATTCAAAATACTACTGAGGTTTATGTTTAGGTTTATCAACAGTTTATCTATTTCCTTCTCTTTGAACATAAGCAGCTACTATTTCTGCTATGTTAAAACACAGCACTCTTCCTCCACAAAAAAAATATGGTATCATAAAAAAAATTAATTACAGCAAATGAAGAAATCACAATAAGGTTGACCAGAGCCAGACAGAGTAACTAGAAGTGTTATTTCCAGTGTTAAAAAATTAGAGTGGGAAATCATGAGAAAGGACAAAGTATGCACTTTGTTTTCATTGGATAGGATCAATGCAGTATAAGGAATGAAGAGGTATTTTCATGCCTCTAAGAAGTCTTACTCCTTTTTCTCTTAAATAATAATCAATCCTAACAAAATCTGATACTTCTTACTTAGCACAACTCCTATCACACCAATTTCTGTTGAATGATCACTCGAATGGCTGTTTCATCAGTGCCTCTATATTCCCCAAAGCAAAGAAAGTGCTCTTCACTGCTGCTTAGCATCACCCATTGTCAATGGTGTCAGTGTCACTAAACACTAAGATAGAAACAGGAGAAAATCACTCACAGCCATGCATAACCAGCAACCTTTCACTCCATCCTTAGCCATGACAGAACAAGAACATACTGCATCCCATACACCTGATCTCTACCTTAAATTGCTTAAACCGTTGTGGTCAAAAACATATGTGAGCACATTAACAAAAATCCAGTTCACATATAAGTGAGTTTAGAAAGCCTAAATGATAGCAAGGTCACCACCTATTTGATATAGGTTTTGCAGTGTTCTGAGCACAAGATTAAGCATCTCCCAGTACCCAGCGTTTCCTACAGCACCAGCAGCAGCTGCTGGAGGGGTCATTTCCCTCCCTGCTGCTCACTGCTCTGCCAGCACAACAGCTACGCTCCTCTGCACCAGCAAAACTGCCAAACAATAAAAAGCACTGAAAGGAAGACTTTCACATGACTTTGACAAAAGACAGCAGTGATCGCTCCTGGAAGAACAATGGATCTTAACCACTCAGAACGGGAACCCCACCCTTCAATTTAGCTTTTCCCTCAAATGTCTCACACTTTCAACTATGAACTAATCAAGCTAAAAAGGCAGAGGGAGAAAGATTGTCATTTCTATTTTTAAATACAAAGGAGACAGTCAGGTACTATCAAGATGAAGGCTAGCAAGATTGACACAGGTAGGATTTATGTCTAACAATCATGTTGGTTAAGGAAGGTACACACCACTACAGACCTTTTCCAGCAGATTTGCAGAGTATGTTTCTGTGTGAGAAAAGCAGGCTTGAATACTGTATTTCATTAAAATGATCTGTAGTCCCATGGCTGGCCTGTTAGAGGAGTATTACTGCAATTTTTTGTGATAACTTTGAAATTCTTTTTTATCATAAAGAGAAGAACTTAGTACCTCACAAAAACTTTTAGAACGCAGCAAGCTTCAAGTAGAACTCAATGTGGTTTTGAGTCTACATATTGATTTTTAGAATTCAAAGATGAAGTATCACCAGGGTTCCCAATTACTTGCCTAATACCTTTTTTCAAAGTAGGTCTAGACAGCCTTATAAATAAAGGCCTTATAAAAAGGCCGAGACAAGCTTATAAATAAGCATATTTTACACTCAGAAAAGTTCATATGAAATTCAGAGAGATTGCTAAGTTGCTAATGGTTTTTTTGACACCAAAGAACCTAATTTTCTTCATTTGGCATTTCATCAAGTCATACTGTGCTTTAATGGTTGGCTTCTCACTCAAATGAAATATGCTGGATTTAGATACAGTCACATCCAGAAGAACATAGCTCAGGGTAACCTCCTATATTGTGGAGGTTGTCTAAAAATTTAGGTCACTGAAACAGTTGTCTTAAAAATAGGTACTTCAAGAAGTCCTGCAATACTGAACTGTATGGATACTTGGAATTAAGACAGATAAAGACAAACTGAATGCAACACAGCAAGGGCTTTATTAAGAAAAAGTGAGGCTACAATGTAGAAGAAAACGATTGGACCAGAATGAGATTAAGAGTAGAGTTCCTTACAAACTGACCTTGTAGCAAAAAATGAACAAAAAATTGGATCACAATAATGACACTTGATGCTGGTTAAAAAATAATAAAATTGGAACTGCTATCAACACAGGGAAAGATCAGAACAGCAACCAAATAGCCTTCAAGGACCAAAGTGATAGTAATGACAAAACGCAATAGCACAAAGGCAAAGTCAAGCACTCTGTGAACAGGAAGGATTTCTACTGTTAGCTGGAAGATCATCAGTTGGATAAAAAAGAGGAGGAGAAAGACTTCTATGTGTTAATCAGGATGAATACGAACTGTCAGAGAGATACATCTGCAAAAAAAGGCACTTGCAATCTGGCTGTATCAAGGGAGAAATTTTCAGTAGAGATGGGGATGTATTGAAGCCATTTTACAAGGGACTAGTAAGATCTCAGCTGGAACTCTGTGAACGTTTTTGGTCACCTGTCTTAGAACAAACATGATTTAAGCTGAAGCATGTGCAGAGAAAAGCTATAGAATGAGAAAAAGAATAAACATGGAAGCAAGAAAAGAATAGTACAAAGAGACTGTTACTATCAGAGCCTAGTTTAATTAGCCTAGTAAAATGAAGGCTGAGAGGCAATGAGAGTGCTCTCTAAACAAATCAGGGAAGTAGGAAAAGGGAAGGTGTAGTGGGTCTGTCTGAGCTGATTTTCCCCATACAGCCCTCATGCTGCAGTACTAGGACCCAGAGAGTGNGCCAGGGTAAACCCACCACAGAAGGAGAAAAACTCTAAAGCTACAGACAACACTGGCACACAAGTGGATATTAACAAGCAGAGCTGGAAACTGCAAGTGTTTGTCATCAAGTGAATGATATTCTGGATAGTTCTTACCAGCAGTAATAGAGACAAGAAACATCACAGGAGTGAGAGCCATTTTTGCTTGGTTATACACAATATTACCGTTGTCAGAAGGCCAGAAGATCCCAGCAGTCCCCTTTTCTACAGACCTGTGCCTTATTCATATTCCAAGCTCAGATGCCACTTTTTTGACTGCCATTCCTTCCACATTTTCTCTTTTCCTACATACAGTGCAGAAGCACAAGACTATCTGTACTCACTTCTCTATAAAACCTCCTCACTCTGAGGTATTTCTCTGCTCAGGGACTCTAGCCCAAAGGCTAAAATACTAACATTTTCTGACATAACCACTAGTGTACCCAAAGGTATAGAAGCAGTTTTGTCAGGCTCTCCCTTAAGCAAAAATGCAGAGTTCTTCTAACGTCTGCAATACATCCCAATACAGCAGCACCAGAGAGCAACTTTATAGATCATGCAGTTCTGCATAATTAACCATTCTGCCAATTCTATCTTTTTCTCCCCACTCTTCTATTGAAATCCCAGAGATAGCTGGTAATAAACCAACATCTGTTCCATGCTGCATTGTAGAACAAACTAAATCAGCAAGTCAACCACTCTAACCACATTATTTAACATAAGCAAGTCCGCAGAATCCTGGGTAACTTACCTAAAGATTTTAATCTTTAAAGAAACATGTAACTGTGGCATGTAACGTCACTAAATGCAAACAAAAAACCCATCATACTAGTAATAAATTTTAGTATTTAAGTGCTAAAGCGCTAATGCATTTTAAGACTAAGGTTCTACATTGAATATAAATAAATAAAAAAAGGTGCTTAGAGGTAGTAACACCTGAAAAGAATGAGTCCTCTTCAATTTGCTAAGTAATTTTTCACTGCTAATTAGACTCAGCTAAGACCATGTACCTGAACAATTACAGATCAGACAATAGCGATACGTGATCTTGCAATCCATTTCATACCTAATCTTTCCAATCTAGTCTATATACTATATCTATAATAGTTAAATGAACCTACAGTTACCAACCTATCAGTGTAGCTGTTATGTTCAAATATGGGTGCACTGGATTGTAAAAACACTGCTTGTCCTACCCAAAAGTTGCACAGTAGCTAAAGAAGAGCATTACACTATGGGGAGCCATATATCATGAAAGATCCACAGCCAGAAATCCGGAGCAGACTATCACAGAATCACAGAATATTACGGAATGGAAGAGACCTCAAAAGATCATCTAGTCCAATCCCCCCGTCGGAGCAGGATCACCTAGATCAAGTCACACAGGAATGCATCCAGGCGGGTTTTAAACGTCTCCAGAGAAGGAGACACCACAACCTCCCTGGGCAGCCTGTTCCAGTGCTCTGTCACCCTCACTATGAAAAAGAATTTTTCTCATATTTATGTGGAACCTCCTATGTTCCAGCTTACACCTGTTGCTCTTTGTCCTATCATTGGATGTCACTGAGAAGAGCCTGGCTCCATCCTCCTGACGCTTACCCTTTACATATTTATAGACATTAATAAGGTCACCCCTCAGTCTCCTCTTCTCCAAGCTAAAGAGACCCAGCTCCCTCAAGCCTTTCCTCATAAGGGAGATGTTCCACTCCCTTAATCATCTTTGTGGCTCTGTGCTGGACTCTCTCAAGCAATTCTGTGTTCTTCTTGAACTGAGGGGCCCAGAACTGGAAACAATATTCCAGATGCAGTCTCACCAGGACAGAGTAGAGGGGGAGAAGAACCTCTCTTAACCTTCTCTCGACCTATCAACGGCCTTCCTCAGTGATAACCTTGAAGACTTAGCACACTAATTATTTACATTAATTAGTCTGGCTAGATTATGAACATGCATCCAGCAAAGCAGAGATGCAGGTACATCCCAAATCCCTTGTGTTTAGATCCCTCATGATTCCTACCCAGACAGTTGCAGGAAAATGCACACATATTCTAAAACCATGGAGACAATGGTGAAAGATTACTTAAATCTTGACTGCAGATGCAGAGGTCAAGCTAGTTTAAGTTTTTGTATTTTAGAAGCCAACGGTAATAGAATTTGGACATATCTAAACACATAAGTACATATTTAGTTAAAAATGTGAACTACACAGACAACTGACACAATAACAAGGCTCTTCTTTAGGTTACTGTCCATGGCAGGTAGGAAAGGTGATGAGCTTTTTACCTAGGGATGGAGAAGCATTTTCTCTCAGTATGAAAATAGGATATATTTAATGTCTAGCCCTGTTATTAGTCCTAATCTTCACTTAAATTGCATAATTTTTTCCCCCCAATTTCAACCACTCTTGTATTGATCATGCAAACAGTTAGGAAGTACTTTTCTTTCCAGTACACTAGAGCTTGCATTTGCAGATACTAACACACAGATCCTCATTACTGCTTTAATCAGTGCCAGTTTTCATAGGCACTTGAAGGCTAATTTGGCTTGGGCAATCATGGTTTCTGTATGTTATTCCTAAACCCACTTGGTTTTCAGCTAAATTCAGTCTCTACAACACCATACTCCTAATGAAAATATTCTAAGTAGAGCATATGTCATTCATTTATAATAAAATGTAACTGTCTCCATCTAACACAAGGTCCAGACTGATGCATGCATACAGTAAAAAGAATAACATATTAAAGAGGGTAACATGATGACCAGGGAGAAAAAATTGATTGCGAATACCAAGTCAGTATGAAAGAAAAGGTAACTTGGAAGGGAAGGTGCACCTTGCTGCTTCAAGAGCTACATTCCTGGAGAGAAACAGTGAGCTGCTGCTCTTTCAGGATTAGGTATATTTAAAAGTCTCTCTGCATGGACAATATTGATTTAGAGGCATTCCTTATGTAATGGCCATCTGTAACATTATAATTAGACTGAGCAGCATACGTGCTGGATTCCTTTTCAACTCCACAGGCATGCAGCCCTTCACCTATAACTGGCATATTAAGTGTCTTTAGCAATGACCTGTCACTGTATGATTTGTCCTAAAAGGCTAAATAGCATATTAAACATATGTAGTATTCTTTGGAAGTATACAATAATCTCAGTAAGCACCAATATTTTGACTGATTCTCTAAGAGCACTCATTTAACAAGAATTATATGATTGAATTTACTTCATCCACTAATTAACATTATGAAGGATTCTATGACAACAAATGAGGAAGATATAATGATAATTTAAATGAACATGTCTTTCTAAAAATCATCACTTTAAAAAACAGTAAAACCACTGTTTTTCTGTTTCACTGTAATTTTTCCTCCTGCTGCTGATCTGGGGAAGACATTGTGTAAGAACTACAAAAAAGAAAGTACATTGTTTTCCTAATGTAGGGTTTGGTCATGAGTTTTGAAACAAATCAATAAAAGAGTTTTTATTTTACTGGCACAGTCTTTGAAAAAAGAAAATTGAGGAAAATAGCTAAAACAATACAGCAAACCTCTAAATAAAATGTGACATTGAAAATCTAATAATTCTTTGTGTAGCTATTTTATTAAATTCTAAGAGAGCATCAGGTATTTCTACTTGGAGGAATCCCATAAGTTAGGACCCTAGAAGGGAGGGAGCCCAAGATATACTCAAGCGTCTCTTCCTCCAAACTCAAGAACAGTGCATTCCTTTGAGTAAAAAATCAAGTAGAGGAGACAGGACGAGTGAGCAAGGAGCATCTGGAAAAACTCAAATGGAAGAATTCTACAGTATGTGGAAAAAGGGACTGGTGATTTAGGAGGAACATAAGAACATTGTTGGGGAATGTAAGAATGTAACAAGGAAGGCCAAGGCCATCTTGGAATTAAATCTGGCAAAAGAAGTAAAAGACACCAAGAAGGGCTTCTTAAAGTACATCAGTAGTAAAAGGAAGCCTAGGCAAAGTTTGGGCCCATTGCTGAATGAGGTTGGTGCCCTGGCCCCAGAGGATGCAGAGAAGGTGGAATTACTGAACACCTTCTCTACTTCAGTCTTTACCACTAAGACCAGCCCTAAGGAATCCCAGTCCCTAGAAGCAAGAGAGAAAGTCTGGAGGACTCTCCACTGGTCAGTGAGGATTGGGTTAGAGATCATTTGAGTAAACTGAATACTCACAAATCCATGGGCCCTGCGGGATGCACCTGTGAGTGCTGATGGAGCTGACTGATGTTGTTGCTATGTCATTCTCTTATCATTTTTGAAAGGTCATGGAGAACAGGAGAGGTACCTGAGGGCTGGAGGAAAGTCAGTGTCACTCTAGTCTTCAAAAAGGGCATGAAGGAAGACCCAGGAAATTATAGGTCAGTCAGCCTCTCCTCCATCCCTGGAAAGGTGACAGAAGTGACCATTCTGGAGGTCATCTTTAAGCACATAGAGGAAAAAAAAGTTATCAGGACTAGTAGCACTGATTCATCAAGGGGAAATCATGCTCAACTAATCTGACAGCCTTCTATGATGGTGTGACTGGCTGGGTAGATAGAGCAGTGAAAGCTGTCTACCTTGACTTCAGCAAGGCTTTTGACACTGTCTCCCATAATATCCTCATAGGCAAGCTCAGGAAGTGTGAGTTAGACAAGTGGACTGTGAGATGGATTGAGAACTGGCTAAACAATAGAGCTTAGAGGGTTGTGATCAGAGGCCACAGAGTCCACCTGAAGGCCTGTACCTAGTGGCGTTCCTCAGTGATCAGTGTTGAGTTTAGTATTGCTCAACATCTTCATTAATGACGAAGGAAAGGAGTGTACCCTTAGCAAGTCTGCTGATGATACAAAACTGGGAGGAGTGGCTGACACACCAGAAGGCTGTGCTGCCATCCAGCAAGACCTGGACAGGCTAGAGAGTTGGAAAAAGGGGAACCTCATTAAGTTCAGCAAGGGCAAGTGTAGTGTCTTGCACCTGGGGAGGAATAACCCCATGCACCAGAACAAGTTAGGGGTTGACCTGCTGGAAAGCAGATCTGCAGAGAAGGACCTTGGAGTCCTGGTAAGTTAACCATGAGCCAGCGGTGTGCTCTTGTGGCCAAGAAAGCCAATAGTATCCTGGAATGCACTAAGAAGTATGTGACCACCAGGTTAAGGGAGGTTCCCCTCCACCTCTCTTCTGCCCTGGTAAGACCACATCTGGAGTACTGAGTCCAGTTCTGGACTTCCCAGTTCAAGAGAGATAGGGAACTACTGGAAAGAGTCCAACTGAGGGCTACGAGGATGACTAAGGGATTGGAACATCTCCCTTACAAGGAAAAGCTAAGAGCTCTGGGTCTGTTTAGCCTGGAGAGGAGAAGGCTGTGAGGGGATCTGATCAATGTATATAAATATCTGAAGGGTGGGTGTCAGGAAGATGGGGCAATCAGTCTCTCTTCAGTAGCACCCAGTGATACGATGAGGGGCAACAGGCACACATTGAAACACAGGAAGTTCCACTTCAGCATGAGGGAAAAACTTCTTCACTGTGAGGGTGATGGAGCACTGGAACAGGCTGCCCAGAGAGGTTGTGGAGTCTTTCTCTGTAGAGTTTCAAGACCCATCTGGACACACTCCTGTGTGGCCTGCTCTAGGTGAACCTGTTTTGGCAGGTGGGCTGGACTACATGATCTCACTAGCTCCCTCTGAACCCTCACTATTCTGTGATTTGTGTCATTTGTGGACAGAAAAGATGAAGATATCAATACAGGAGAATACCTTACAAAAGAATTAGAACCACAAGTTTTAAAACACAGGCTGAGTTCACTGCCCTATGGAAATCCAACTACACATTTACAATGACTTAAATCACAGGATGGATCTCCAGAGTATCTGGAATAAGCTTCACCCTCTAGTGGTTTCTTCCATTTGCCTCAGTTTCTCAGTGACATGAGAACTGTGCAACACAACCCCAGGACAGCCTTAACTGATCACAGTATCTGTTAACAATGGCTAAGTTGTTAATAATATCCACCACCTACTGGTGGCTATGTAAAGCAGTCTCAGACTAGTTCCCTAAAAATGTTATCTGCATCCCAAGATGTCAGCCTCCCAACAAATTGCATTCTTTGTTCTCTTTTCTATATGTAACTTGTTCTGTCCAACACCCAGATTTGAAGCACACCTGCAAGAAGTTG
This sequence comes from Brachypteracias leptosomus, assembly GCA_013401335.1. Lineage (NCBI taxonomy): Eukaryota > Metazoa > Chordata > Aves > Coraciiformes > Brachypteraciidae > Brachypteracias > Brachypteracias leptosomus. Next base: position 48,936 of record VYZX01001317.1, read on the forward strand.
TAAGAAACCATCTCCAGCATACCTCTTCATTATAATTGTCAAGTTTCAATGCCTTCCTCTAGGTACCTGATCCTGTACCACCTTATGTATACCACTTCAATACTCAGCTTAAGTAAAATATATTGCTCATTTTCACCGAACCTATGGCATAGATAAAATGTTTGCTATAAGCAGCAGACATGCAAAGCAGTGACATGCTCTCCTGCTAGTCTAGCCAAAGGTATCTTTCAATAACTTCACCACACAACATGATCAGAAAGAATTCATAAAGTCATTTTTCCACAAGACCAACATTACTGCTTGTGGTAAAGCTCAAGTCTCAACTACTGCAAAGATCACGGTTCAATATTTATCCTGAAGTAAAGCATACATCAATGCTGTTCTTCGTTTGCAATACTTCTGCTTCTCAAGATGGAATATAGAAGGAAGGAAACTCATCCCAGAAGCAGGAAAGCTGCTGCAGACAGCACTGGCTCAAAGCACAGGAAACAACTAGTCAGAGGAAGCCTCCAGGGCAACGCCTGAATCACAGGAAGCACCAGTAAAGCAACCGGACTGGACTGAGGCAGCTGACTGGGCAGCATGATGCATCCTAGAACAGCTGACTAGGACTATCCCTCTGATGTAAAGGCTTGTGGGACGCTTTTGAGATAGCACAAAATGGAGATCAACAGTGTGTTGCAAACAGTATCCAGACCAGTAATACCAAACCATAACCCTTGACAGAGATAACAGCTGTTTGATAACAAACACCTCAGCACAAAGGTATATTGCACAATACAAACAACAATACAGAATAAATACATTCAGTACTCCCTGCTTTATGGATGCTTCCCTCCTAGGACTCTTTCTTGGGGAAACAAACACTATAATCATCTTTCCTCTCTACACTTAATATGAAATTTAAATTGGAAGCTGTAAAATTTGACAGATGACCAAGCTGTCCCTTAGATTTACAAAAAAAAAAAAAAAGCAAATAACAAGCACAAAACCCAAACAAGGAACACACACACAACCAAAAGCATGTTTATGCTGCTAATATATTTCCTACATGGGGCTCTGAGCAGCCTGATCTAGTGGGAGGTGTCACTGACCATGGCAGGGGGGTTGGAACTAGATGATCTTTAAGATCCCTTCCAACCCTGACAATTCTATGATCCTACAAAAAATACAGTATGGAATTGAATTCCAACAAATGGGTCATTAATAGCATGCTGAGATGAAATAAGGTGCACAATAAGGACATTATAAAACTAAAATTAAAATCAGTGTTGTATTGAACATTGGATGTTCTTGCTGTATTTCAGAAAAATATTTTATTATTCACTACTAATAAGAGGATTGTGGAAATCAAAGGTATAATTGTAAAAAGCACATATGAAACCAAAAAAACCCATCAAAAACACCCTTTCTCTTGTCATTATTGAGCTTATAAAATATTTTAGTTTTGTTGCAAAAATTCATGAAGCACTTCCTTTCCCACTCTTCAGATACTGTGCAAACTTCAAAGCAATGTGAAAGCTTCAATGAACATGAAATATAGCTGTGTTCTTTTAAACAGAGTTCTGAAACTAAGCTGAAATACTGTAGAAGATGCTACAATAGAAAAATGCTGATGAACTGCATTTCAACTGGGCAGAGTGTGGGAGAATTTTTTTTTCCATATAGTAGCCAATGCTTATGGTCATTTAAAAAATTGTTAAAGTAACTGGAATAAGTAAGTAGGCCACAACTTGTATGCATTTGTGAAAGGCGGACACTGAGATAAGAAAGCAGCTTAGGTGTGCTGATGAACCTGCCCAAAACTGGCTTTGCTTCACATAATGCTTTTTTTCTGGAGTCAGTTTTACTTTCTGTGCACTGAAGCCTTACACTTCGATTAGAAACCCACTTTTAATTATCCTGAACATATTTTAAACAGGTGCATTTTAAATGCATCATTCTCTCCTTCCTATATTTAGTGGCTCTAGATGATAAAGTTCATTTTGTAACACTTTACCACCTGTAGGGTAGTGACAGTAATGGCTCAAACAAGGAGAACCAATGTCTGGCTGAAACAGGCACTAATGGAACAGCAGACAGTTCTCTGCTGCACAGTGAACACCAGTTCTCCAGACTAAAACTGCCTCCAGAATCTGCAACAATAATTAGCTGCACTGAAGCAAAAGGACTATGCACGCAGTTTTCTTCATGTATTGTTAGGTAGTTCCTATGTGCAGTTCAAATTTACAGTACTTAAAAAGTCCCTTAGACCTAAAACATAGTTTTACATTTCACAAGATTAAATAAATGCAAAATATAAGAAAGTAGAAGAAAATCTAATACACAGAAGAGAACAGCATGGATGTTTGTTGGATTATGAAGGCTACATGCACCATGTATCCTTACTTTGACAAAAAAATTTACATTTTTTAAGATTTTGTTTTCACTTTTTAAAAGAGGTTAATACTGAGTGATTTATTATTTATTTTTCAATGCAAGGGGGTTAGGGGCTATTGTTTCAATACTGTTTTACCAGATAACAATAAATGTATTTCCTTTAAAAAGACTGCATTATTATAGTGGAACAGATTTTCATGTGTAGATTACTTGCTCTTTAAAATATGATCACTGCAAATTCTAAACAAAAATAGTTGTATCAACCTGTGCTGGACCTGCACAAAATAATGTTTGAATAAGTATTTTATTCAACTTCCAGACATCACAATGCTCAAATAATTAAAGATTTATTAACGTTCTTTATGAACATATTCTAAGAACCTCTTTCCTTCTTGAAGCTAATCAGAGATAACATGCAAACAGAATCTCTGATCTGAAAGCTTCAATTTTTTAAAAGCTGGAATACATCCTGACCTGAATTTTACCATTTTTTTACCCACTATTCTCCTCATACAATAAAAGATTCACTATTTTCCAACAAAGAACTACTCCTTATAAGCAATCCTGTAACAGCAATGTGGATGTCAGCATTCAAAAAAAACCACTGCAAACAAGTACACAAGTTCTCATATTTCTATCTGGTAACCATGGTGAAGGCTGTCCTTTTGGATAACAAGGAGGGGCACTTAGGTCTCTGCTCAGAAAGAGCTCACTCCTCTTTAGAAGAAATGAAACCTAAGATTCTCACATGAAACCTGGAAGAAAAAAAAGGCAAATTGAAAAATTCATGATAAAAATGCTGAAGACTGCAGCACTATGAGCACTTAATGCATGTATTGCATTGGTCTCGTGTGAGCACATCCACTTGTACACTGCAAGCTTTGCAAGATAATTGCTCCATTCACAAATCTCAAACTAGAGCAAAATGTTCCAAGATTCTCTGATATGATGATGTTTTTTGGAAATGTCTCCAAACCCAAATAGGGTTACCAAATATGTTAAAGGCCACAGATGCAAATGTTACCACAGGCCTCAGTGTTCAACTGTATCAGGGAGCTGGTCTTTTTAAAGAAATGTACTTTCATGCTCCCATATTCCAGCAAATTGTGAAAGAAAATTTATTTATATCTTGTGAAAACTTGAAGTACTATGAGCTCAGCACAACAATTCATAAACCAGAATACATCAATCGCAGCTGAACAGGAAGACAAATGTTTTGGCTCCATTTTTAAGCTTTGCTTCACAATTATTTTATTCTGCAAGTTTATACAAAGTAAAGTTTCAGAACTCCCAGTAAAATTTGGCAATTGTGAGGAGCCACTTATATACTTGCTCCTCTTACCTTACAATTTTTTCCTCCTACAGGCTGAGTTAATTAAAGCCAAGACAGTTCTAGAACATGCACAATAGACACATTTGAAGTTTATGATGAAGGCAAGTAGTAAGGTGTTTATAATGCCTTATGACCTAAAAAGTTGGTGTTCAATAATGAATGGGGTTCAACAACTTGGCCTTGGTGCTACCAGATCTGTGGACCTCCACTGCAATGTTAATAATGTATCAGCTTATACTTCCTTTTTAAAGCTCTAGTGGTAATTAAAACAACCCCTGATTTAGAGTTTAATTAAGAAACAAGATAATGGGATAATAAAAGTCCTATTTAAAAAGCTTAACATTTTCAGTCTGGTATCTCAAGTCAATTAGCAGACTGTACTGTACATCTTTTAAAGGAGCACTGCCAACACTTATTATTGGCTCCCCACATATTTGTTTAAATAGTTTTCTTTTGTGGTGCAGAGGTGGGAGTAACTGATATTTTTTAATCTCCTGAAGCACGGAAATAAAAATAATCCAGAAATCTGATGGTGGATTTGGTTCTGGTTTGGGGTGGGGGTTTTTTTTAGATTTTCTTAAGAAACATGACTGAATAGTTGACAGCTCTAAAAAACTAAGTTATTGGACTAAATCACAAGGTATGCAAATGTCATCTGTTATTTTAACATGAGAACCCTCGTGGGTCATCTTCTATTCAAAAACATTGGTCCTCTGCTCTGCATTATCATTGTCCACTTCCACAGTACCCACTGCAGTGCTGGGGTGCTGCATGAGTACTCCAAGTTATCTCTGGGTCAGTCAGCGCACATGGTATAGACACACCTATACATTCTATGGAATTTGCCTCAAACAAGGAGTTGGCATCAGTAATGTCTTTATCATGGAAACAGTAATATTTTTTTGTACCTACTCAACATTTTATTCAGAATTACAACAAAAAATTTCCTGTTTTTTCTTGTTGCAGCAGGAGAACACAATCAGCTTCTCTACAGTTTCATTAGTCTCACTAATGAAATATATGTCTACTGAAATAATTACATTAACCAATTGCTCACTGAAGTGATCTCTGTGAATCCTGATAGGAACTCATGCAGGGAGAATCCCAAGATACAGCAGAGTGGAATTCCCAGCAGTTTTCTCTTAACTTGAAGTACTTCAGATATGCATTGGGAAAATAAGCTGAAATGGTCAGACATTTAGGGCAAGATTTATTAAGCCAGAACAAGAGAGGAAATCTCAGACAATAAAATGCCAAATTTTAAAGTTAACACTGTTTTATAAAAAGGTCATAATTGAACCTGACAACCCAGACACCACTTAAGAAATGCATTTCAATAGCGCCTACTGAAGTGGAAAATTTCTTCTGCAGATACATCATCTCAACGATTGCTGAATTTCCAGTGAAATCTGAACTCAGAAGCAAAACAGCAATTGATCCTGTGTCTTACTGAGAACTTAACACCACCAATACCACAGTCATAGAATCGTAGAATGGCTTAGGTTGAAAGGGACCCTAGAGATCATCTAGTCCAACTGTCCCTGCCATGGGCAGGGACACCTCTCAACTAGATCAGGTTGCTCAAGGCCTCACCCAACCTGACCTTGAACACCTGCAGGGAGGAGGCATCCACAACCTCTCTGGGCAATCTATTCCAGAGTCTCACCACCCTTGTACTGAAGAACTTTTTCCTAAGATCTAGCCTAAACCTACCCTCCTTCAGTTTAAAACCATTTCCCCTTCAGGTATTGGAAGGCAGCTATAAGGTCCCCCCAGAGTCTTCTCTTCTCCGGGCTGAACAATCCCAGTGCCCTCATCCTATCCTTATAGTAGAGATGCTCCAACCCCTAGATCATCTTTGTGGTCCTCCTCTGGACCTGCTCCAACAAATCTATGTCTCTTTTATGGTGGGGACACCAGAACTGGACACAGTATTTCACGTAGGGTCTCACAAGAGCAGAGTAAACGGGAAGAATCACCTCTCTTGACTTGCTGNTTCCCTTCCTCTGATATCCCTTTTGTTACTCCCTGTTAAAAGTTGTGATCTTAATTTTCCAACTTTGTGTGAGGCCTTTCTTCCTCCCCTGGGAGGGAAGAGGGGAGGGGGAAGAGGGGTGAAACTAATTCTGCTCTGTGAGGGTTGCCCTGAGCCCTAAACGGAGACAGATTTGTAGGCTTCTTTCAAGGCCACAGAAGTGTTTTCCATGGATACAATGGTTTGCACACAGAGCACATTTTCTCTTTCCTTGCCCACCCTTCACCACCTTTTCTTGAACTTTGGCAGATATGCTGCTTGCAGGAAAAAAAAAAAAAAGAAGCTAGGGTAACACAAACCTTGAGTCTATTTGCCTTTTAACTAAGAAGATACACTGTTACATATGAATAGGGTTTTTTTTTCTCTTTTTTTTTTGAAGGCAAGGGGAAAAGAGGAAATGTGTTTGCTTTTTTTGTATTTACAACTCTTGAAAACCAGAACACACAAGGGAAATTACAAACTCCATAACCACAAGAAAACTATTTATATTGCAAGTCATTCTGGTATGTGAGGAGAAGTACCAGGCTACTGGTCCCTTACTCCTAAAGCATCAAAGATGTAGGTCGGTCAGCCAGTTATTAAAGGACTTTTGAGACAGNGTCCTTAGCCATAAGCTGTAGTCTACACCCACAACAGAAAAAACACACTTCTCAAACCCATCTATGTACTAAAGAACCTCAACCAAACCGTGTGGGGACCAAGTTTTATTCTTACTGACTTTGTTGTGGTTTAAGGTTTGGGGAAGGGGAGAGACAGGTGGAGCGGCTATTCCACTCCCCTTCCTGCCACACTCTATATAAAGGACACAGGAAGTTCTGCTCCCCCCCCCTCCTCGCTGGAATTTGCTGCTGGCTCTGGACGGCTCTGTGGCTGCTACAACTCCATGTGGCTCGGGAGAAATCCAGTGGCATCCGAGGATCGGTATTCTATATATTTGTATATATACCTTCCCTTGTTACTTCTGTATATTTCCCTTCCTCTGATATCCCTTTTGTTACTCCCTGTTAAAAGTTGTGATCTTAATTTTCCAACTTTGTGTGAGGCCTTTCTTCCTCCCCTGGGAGGGAAGAGGGGAGGGGGAAGAGGGGTGAAACTAATTCTGCTCTGTGAGGGTTGCCCTGAGCCCTAAACGGAGACAGATTTGTAGGCTTCTTCCAAGGCCACAGAAGTGTTTTCCATGGATACAATGGTTTGCACACAGAGCACATTTTCTCTTTNATCTATTTTTAAGACTTAAATGTTTCAGTATGAGGCATTAGGGTAGAAAATAATTGTTGTGATCTGTTCCTCTGTGTTGCTTAATGAAGTAAAAAGGAAAGTTGTATAGCAGTTTGGCAGTCTTACTGGCTGCGAAGTGTCATTAAGTAAGAGATGGCAAGTTTTATCACGCACCTCTGACTACTAAATTCACAAAACAAACAGAAGGTTTACCATGGGAGGTAGAGAGAGATCAGGTAATATCCTCAAGTCACTCTTCCAGTAAAACAGCGTGTGGTTACTAAAATTGCTATGGGAACATGGGATTTCATCAGAAACATACAGTTCTGGGTGAAAATGTTCCTTAACCTTTTACATTACCACTGCTACAAAAAAAAAGGCAAAAAACCAACAAACCCCAAGGTGTAGAAAGTCTGGTGCCCACATACCAGGAAAAATTTGAAACATTAACATGCTAAAATATTTTATGCAGTCTTTGTTGTTCAGCTGTAGTATTTAATGAGGAAAAAAGTCTCTGAATGTGTCCTCCAGTGATGCACTTCACTAGATTTTAACGCATTTCTTTAATTGCAGCTGAAAAGAAGAGGCCACAGTGAAAGGCTAAACAAGAGACAACTGTTTTCTTCTGAGACAGCGCTGCATGTAATTATTCTGCTCAATGGACTACTCATACGATTTTGGAGGGAAGTTATATTTAGGTATCTCCACTGTGCACACAAATTCTGCTACGTCTTCCCTCTATGTTTTATGGTTCCTTGAAAATGAAAGTATTAAAAAAGACCAAAACAGTCCTTCACCAAAAAAATCTAACTTCACCAGAATTTAACTAACTCTCTGCCACATTATTCATAGTTCCTCTTAATCAGATATCCTGTTTCCAAATTTTCAGTTTGTGAAAAAAGCACTTAGTCCCTCTAGACACCAATTAAAAAGTATCTTTCAGGAAAAAGTAAAACAGTATTCCTCAGACAGTTATTGCATCTCCTCTACAAATATATTAAGATTTCATACCACGCTCGTAACAATTCTTGCACTCAGGAAGGCTTATTTCTCCAATTTCTGCAAAGGGGTCAAAATGTGCTCTGGAAATTGGTTCTTATAATTGTCATTTATATTAATGTTCCAAATGCAGAATTTAAGTTACCCAGGTTATGTGAATTACAAAACCTGGCTTCTCAAAATACAAATGAAGTCTTCTAAAATAAACATAACACCAAGAAGAAGAAAAAAAAAACAAACCAACCAATTTTAAATATCCACATAGCATACTTCTTACTGCTTCCTGTCATTTATCCCATTAGGACAGTTCTTCAAAGTGACATGGGAGAACAGCAGAGGGCATTTGAAATTTTTATGACTTTTCAAGGTCACCGGTATCATGGATGTGATTTAAGAAACCAGACCAGCTGAGCTGATGGAGCACAAAGAATGAATTAGTCCCTTGCACATAAAAAGAATTAATAAAGAATAAAAAACATACAGAAGCTTTTTGCTTTCAACAGCAAACTATCAGATGATGAGGTTAAAAAAATTACTAAGTAGAAAGACAGAAAACTGATAACATTGGTAACTGTACATATCTGGAATATGTTAAGTGTCGAATCTGGCCCCAGGGCCTTGGAAAGCATGAAAATGACTAAACCAAGAATGTAAAACTAATAATAATGCAACAAGATTCCATTACATAGGGAATCTTTCTACGTATTAAATATTTTCAATAGCCTTGATATCCTGATGAGAGTTTATGTAATAAATGATTAAAATAATAGTGATCCAAAGACCTGAAAGACAGGATTATGTATTTGGTTAAATCTACTCTAAAAATTGTGCCCAATTTTTCATTTCTGCCAGAAGGTACTAGAACTCCTATGACAACAAAGCTCTAAAACATCTCCTGCATTTTTACCACACAGATGTAGGCACAAATGGTTAGTGCGAAAGCAGCTCTTTGAGAAAGCAAGGCAACACACCTCAGTGATTTTAGGACTAGCCCAGCTCCATCCTCTATCCACATATTCCCTCATTTCTGCAGATTCTCTACTTCTATAAAACCTTATTTTAAAAAATATAGCCATTCTGAGATGCAAATCTGAAGTTTCACATACACTGTTTTTATCTAAGCCATAAACATCTTAATTGTCAAAACCCAATCATCCACTCACTCACCAATCTGTTGTGTGTACCATATTTGTACTGCCAAAAGTAAAATATAAAGGAGTAAACTGTAGCAATACTGGCCAGGCCTGCACAATGATTACAGCACAAAATTAAAGACAAGAAAAGAATGTTTGGATTTCTCACTTTGAGGTACTGGCCATGTCTCAGACGTATTATTACTTCAGAGTATCTGGAAGCGTAAGAACAGTTCAGATTGCTTCAACTGTTACAATACACATTATGAGTATCCTTGCTCCTCACCATTCACAAGAACCAAAATTAAGATATCCTGCTTCACAGTAGACAGTGCTTGGGTTCTATTCCTGAACTCAGTGCCAATACGTGGCATGAACTTTTACTAATACTTCACTTCCATGTGCATTAGTGTGTTTCAGATTAAAGAATTCAAGTATCTTTTTTGTTCTAAAGTTTTTAACAATTTATAAACAGAAATCATATTGGAAACAGCGTGTCAGAGTAAACACATTATTTAAAAAATTTAATTCCATTCCTAATTCACAATTCCCTGATACTGTTTTCAGTTGTTACACTTGAAAAGTCTCTCTTGTCTTCAAGAGCATTGGCAGAGATAAAAAAAAACAATGACAAACCAAAACAGATCCCTATTTCACTGCAAAGACTGTTTCATTATGATAAGAAAGGGGTTAATTTTGCATTTCCAAAACTTTTTAGAAGTCTAATTTAAGAATTGAAGCAATAAAATAGACAAGACTCCACAGGGACAGGGGCACATATTAGAAGCAAATGGTAGAACGTTTCAGTGCATGATTTTTTCCTTTAAACAAAGCATCATTTTTAGATGAAATAAGTGAAAAAAGCAACAGTGTTATTATTCCTGCTGTGTTCTGTAACAAGTACAACATACTTCTATCACATACTTCTAAACACTGCAGGTTAGGATGCAGTCTCGTGTAAAATCTGAGCAGTACCTACGATTCCCCTGGCAGAATATCACTGTTAAAAAGAGAAAAAGTGTCTCAGCAAAACCCTGCCTCCAAGCTTAGCATGACAATAATAAAAGTTATGCTTATAACATGTTTTCTACAAACTTTTTCAATTTATTAAATATAGCAATGTAATATTTTACAACCATCTTCTGCTCCTTACACCTTATGAAAACTAAATATTAATTCAGTTTAATAACTGCCTTATACATTTTGGTTTTACAAACTTCCTTCTAATAGCTTTAAAAAACAATAACATGTACACAAAACAGCAATGCCACAAAAATGGAGCCATCCACTACTCAGTCTTCCCTAGCAAGCTGCCCAGCTTCTCCATCCTGCAGGGGACCGAAAGAGGTAAGGGCTTTGACTTGACCTCAGAGGGAAACTACATCAACACCACCTCCTACACCTGACTCGCTTAGAAAGGCACTGCAAACACATGGGCACAGCCTCAGGTGACACAGGACAGCACATCTCCAAAGTGCCGAGGACTGTGACTCTATGGCTGGCTCAGCACACCAGCTCACTGCCTGCAGACTTGCTTGCACAGCAGGGTTGAGCCAGCAGTGGACCACAGGCTTATGGCCATTCCTGTGTCACACGTCACCTTGGTTATCGGTGTAACTATAGGTACGCAGCTTGCCACACTGAAGTAGAAGCAACATGCAATTTTATCAGATGGTGTATTAAAATAAGGAACATTGCTGTTTGTTACTTGTGAACAGCAGGGGCAAAGCTACACAGAATCCAAATCTTCCACAGCTTTTTCTACAGAGCATTAGCACTGTATTAAAATTAGTTTCTAAGTAAAGCACTGCAGAATTACAAGGCGTATCAGTTAACAGGTTAAAACACTGATATGAGGAAACACGCAAGTGCTAGACTAAAATCAAGAACTGCATTTAGCAACAGTCTGAAGAAATGTCTTCTAAATGTGACAAAAATCTGCTATTTTTAAGTACAGCAAAAATGGATCCTGGCTGCAAGGAATTTATAAATGTATACCTTATTCAGACACAAAGCAACAATTTAAAAAAAACAGTACCAATTTCAGACTTTCTTAGGGTAATTAATCGTCACAATAATGTACTCTCTCAGTGCAGAACACTGCAGATTTTATAAAGAAATCTGCAGCAAATTAAGATCAGCAGTTAAAATGTTGAAGCTTTTCAGAGATGCACTATTAATTAATTTTAACATATAATCTTCATGTCCAACTCACCAAACCCTACACTGTAAAATGTGGAATCAGATTACAGATTCATAGAAGAAATAGAAAAAAAAGTTTCCTTGAAAGTTACTCTACTTATTGGTCCTAAACAAGCTTAAATCACTAGTATTACTCTTAAAATAAACTAAGTCAATAATTATAAAGAGAGACAAGATCAGAATCCAGGTCCCAAACTGTTTTCTGCACTACAAGTTCTGCCCAGAGTAACTGCAGCCACAAATATATGCCCAAATGCAACTTTAATATAATACTAAATATGAAATACCACAAAATTTGCATGCCAGGAACAGAGCTACTACTGCCTCTGGTCTTTTATCCTGTATATTTTTTTTACCTCATTTCAGTGCTTTCATTCTCAAACAGTCCCTTATTGTGCATGTTTCATATAATTAATATAATGCCAGGTTATGCTAACTATAGAGTACTGGTTAATGCTTGACATAGGTTCCAAGTCTGTCAGGCTATGAACAACTCGTTATTTTCCATTATCTTGTAGAGACTGAGTGATTTTAATGAGAATCAATTTCATTGAAGATCTCATCTGCACCGCTGTAGCACTTGCGTATTTCCCATTAAGTAGCATTTCTAATGAAAACTCATTTGGACATCTTAACATAATACTCAGAATGGAAAATGTGACAGACTGGAATAATGCAGGAGGAAATCTGGCCCAACCATCCCCACCCTCCCTGCTCAAAGTAGGAGTAACTCTGAAAATCCAAGTATTTTGCTTTATATCTTCCCCAGAAACATCCACTTCTGACATCTTATTCAAGGACAGCACTTTTGCAGCATAAAAATTTAAATCTCTTTTCAACTACCCAGCTACAGAATCACATAAACTCTTTTTTCTAAAATTAATTTAGCCATTTCCAGTGATGTTCTCGATTTTCTCCCCTCCAATTTCAAAATCTCATTTAAAATACTCATTGAATACATTGAAATCTTTTTGATAATAATCACTATGATCTTAGACAAGAATCTCGGAGTTTCAGTTGTGGTTGCCTTAATCACTGTATTCCTTTTTATCTTTTCTTCGTAACTTTGTAATTTTTTTTACTTTCTGCATCACTGCATGTTACAAGCAATGTCCTATATTCCTATCATTTCCTTAGCTAACTACACATCAATTATTAGTAGAGAAAACAAAGTAGCAGGCTAATTCCTGCAGCTAAAAGAGTTTTGCTCCTCAGCCATTCATTTCCTGCCTCAGTCAATTCCATACATTCCATGACACTCTTGATCCTTTAACCGAAACTATTTTGGCAACTTTATCTTATCTGTTACTAATGTGCACAATGTCTACCCGAAATGTGTTCCATATTGACATTTCCATAATTTCCATTCTTCTCCACTTCCTATTTTCTCTTTCATAATGCACGTTAATTACAATCAGGTAATTTTCTTATCACTGCTATTTCATACCTGTGCCTTTTAGTTGTATGTACTTTACTTACAAATCAAATTCTTCTTATTGCATTCTTCGGTTTATGTTTGGACACAAGAGAAAATTATTTAAAACAGCTACAGTAGCATGAGATGAGATCACCATCTGTAAAACTTAACATGCAAACTATATATAAAGCTCCTTTGAGATTGTGAATTGCTTAGAGTAAAATTATATTATTTTAAGGTTAAGCACATGAATGGCACTCCGAATAAGAGAAAAAGAATCTAATCAAGTAGCAGATCAGACAAACATGATTACAAAAAAAAAAAAACACAACAACACTAAAATGCTTAGCAATTTCCTGCTTTTAAACTTGTAGGAATTCTTCAAATCTTTGTCTCTCCATCTCACTGATTTCATTAACAAGAAATGCAAATGTACCAACCTTAATAAATTCCATGCAAGTCATTTCTCTTTCCTGCCTCTGAAAACACTAAGTTTTATGAGCTTACTCAAAACCTTTCTGATCCTTGTAGTAAACAGTAGCCACAGTAAAGACACAAATACTTACATAGAAGAGTCTCACTTTTATCTACATCCGTAAAAGCAGAATGCTAGTCTTCAAGATGTCTGCTAAAACCTGGGAAACAACTGCCACTTTGGGAAGCTTGAATCCAGCAACCATGAGAAACAAGTGTTAACAGTTAAGAACAGAGCACAGTTTGAAGTTGCATTTTCTTTGCTCGCTGACACCTTTACTAATGCTAACAACTCACAACCACCTGCAAGTCATAGTCTATTTCTTTCTGTGACAATGCAATTTCTTTGTTAAGGCTCACTGGAAACATAAGCATTCATGATTTCGAGAAATCTTCACAATATTGGCTTTGTTTTGTTTTCTAATTCATTTCAGGGATCCATTTTTCAGTGTAGATTTACAAACATATCAGCACAACTGAGAGAGTGGTGAACTGCATTCACTAGGCTTTCTTTCATCTCCTACAGAAGAAAACACACACTTGGGCTTTCAATGGATTTAGAGGAAGAATGAATACACTTCTCAACAGCCAGCGGGAAGAAGGGGGTTGGTTTGGTTTCACTTTCATTTCCAAGGTTTATCTCTGCAGTCACAGTTTGTTCTATTGCTTTTGTGTTTGCCTTGAAGGACACTCAACAACTGTTGACATAGGTACCTATTCACATGCAAAAAAATTCCACTTAAGTTAAGCAAGGTTAAGGTTTACAGTCTGTATCAGTAATTTCAGAACAAAAACATCTCCAACATTTTAACAAGAACAGCCAAGGAAATTCAATCCCATGCCATGCTATTCCCCACAATGCCTGTTGCAAAGGTAACCTTCTCCTCCTTCTTGGTCGTTATTTCCTGCCCCTTTCCAAAATGCCTTCCAGGCTCCATGCAACCCACATACAGAGTAACAGAACTGTAAGCAAAACAGATTTTACTGCCACTTATACATCTGCAGTCCCTCACACTACATACCTATTTTTAAAATTTACAAGTTTAAATATGGATTTTTATTACAAGCAAAAGAATTCTTGGAAAAATCCTTCCGGTCACCTCACCTCATCTTACATGAGCTCTCTGGGATTGTTTTTCTTCCTGTTTTCTGTGGAGCATTCAACAACCTGGGGGGAGATTAGTCCCCTTCTTTTACATTAGTTTATATGCCACCTTCAGAAAGTGGCGAGGACACAGCTGATTCCCTGTACTAGATTCAAGACTAGAAGGAAGTCCAGCCAAATGCTCTCCTTCTCCCAGGTGCGTTATTACAGCACCTGGACTGTGCACTCTCCAAGTGCCTAGGAATGTGATCTGTTTGTTTGGTGCTTAAAAACAGCAAAGCCTGATCTTAAATCAGAACGCTCATAACCAATTAGTGTTTGGGCAAAAACCCAGGACTTCTATGAGAAACAATCAGCAAAAATGAAATGGTAATTTTTACACAATTTAAGTCAATTAAACTTGAATGGGATTTAGTGGGATGAACTTTTCTAGCCCAAAGGCTTTCTTCTTGATGCATTCCAAATGCTTTTACACTTCTATATTCAGTAAAGATTTTAGTATTCTTTAGCCAAAAAAAAAAAAAAATCCCCTAAACCCCAACCCACTAATTTAATTTCATTTCTTTTAATGGAAGTGTAAGAACTGAGATGCAAATGATACAGAAATGGAGACTCCATGTAACTTGATTTTTCTTTTTAAGCTTTATTTCCACAAAGCCAAAACATAACTTAGTTTTCTCAAGCTCCAAGGGAATATGAAAACATTAACATACGTTGTACATGTACAATAGCAGATTAATTTTGCACCTGTTTCAGACCTGTTGGTAGAAAAGCACATTGCTGCATATTTTTTCCAGTGCCAATAATAATCTGCACTCTCAACATTCACCCTCCTCCTAGCCCTGCAATGTGTTGTGAAAGGATTAAACACATATAAATTCCACATAACTCTGGAAAATGGGAAGTGTGTATTTCTATATAAAGACATATACTGAAGTATCAGTGCTTTGGTTCAAGCTGCAAAGGTCTTCTTGCAGTTTTATAGGCTGACTCATGTTTGGTTCCCAATTCTTATTTCCTTCTTTAGTTTAAAAAAAAAGCTAACGCTGAAAGCACATTACTAAGGTGCTTCAGAAAACAGTGGGGGAAAAAACAGAATGCTGATTTTTTTCCTGTTACCTAAAGCCACATCTCTATAAAAAAAACCCAGTTGTCTCAAGCTTGCAAGCTTTGAGCAATTTTAAAAATACTCATATTAACAAAAGCACTCAAGTTACTTCAACAAATTCAAAGCTCCATTCTGTTGAATTGGAATGTTCTGAAAGCAAATTACTGTATTGCAAAGCAGGGAAGAGCAAGTATCCAAGACCTAACAACTCAGTGTGGTGCTTAAGTTACAGCACTGCACACCTCTCATGCTCAGCACTGACAAATACATTTCATCTGTCCATTCACAAAGAACAGATATATTAGATGCCTTTTTTGGGTTTATTTTTTTGTCATTATCTCCTTCCTCTATTTTACTATTTCCACTATTTCCTGAAAGATGTACTATTGGTCTGTGGGTCACCCTTGGATAGCATTCCCTCAGTTAAAGATGTGCCAAGGTTTCCTCTTTAAAAAGCAGTAAACATAATAAGTGTACTATGTCCTAGACAGGCATCACAGGCCTCAATCTGAAAGTCAAGGATGACTCCAAGTTTTTCACGACTTCCTCAAGGCCACAGGAGCATACAATTCCAGTTTGAAATGGTAATGTGAGTCTTAAAACAACTCCACTAAAAAAACAAATTCAAATTATGCCACACTTGAATTTTCAAGAGCCTTTCAGAATGACTTTGAAGATACCAGGTTGAGAACAAAGCACTGTGTCGTGACATAACACTTCTCACAGTGCATTACTTCCCTGCATGTTAATCATCCTCAGCCTCACCGCCCAGAAAATCTCTATAGGTTCAATTTAACTTCAGTTAGCTCTCAAGGAACAACACTTCCTTGCTCCTGTGTTGGCGTTAACGGCTTTTACTGCTTCCACCTCCCCATAGTTTTTTCATGCACTCGCTCTCAAACATCACAGTGCCAGCATACCCCTATAAGCCTGGCTACAGTACCCTTGGCAAATCAATACACTCCAACAGAGAAACTCCTTGCTGCTGCAGCAAAGCAGTTCTCCTGAAACAGTTGAGCATTAAACATTTATTCCTGTATATTTCCTCAAAAACATCTCTATTTGAAAAGAAATTAAATAGTACCAATTTCGATACTAAGATCTCATCCATCTATCTACAAACCATTTTGGCCCTCATCAGAAATACTTTTTTCACTCAACATGATACAAATTTAGAAAGAGGAAACAAACATGCTCACACAAGAACTTGTTAAATGTCAGCCTCCATAAATAAAGATAGGAATAAACCGCCATTCAGGAAGACGGAAGTTGTCTAGAGACTGCCTAAACATCTTTCTTGCATTTATGTCATTCGATGCTCTCCCTTTAGGAGCAGAAGATACCCTACAGCACAAGAAAAGCTTTAAAATCTGAAGAACAAAGAAAATCAATCTAATAAAGAATTATAATGGTATGTTTTTTAATCAACTATTGTTCAATAAGAAAAGAAATCAAAACAACAATATAAAAAAAAATACTAGTCATGTGATGGCAGCACTTGAAAGTGTGTATTAGAACTTCTTAGACATAGTATCAACCCCAGGAATTCTGCCCCACTTCAATGGCAACTCTGCAACTCAAGGAGTTTCAAAGATATTTTGAAATCTGTAGGACTTCTTTGATAGGAGCAGTATGTGCTTGTTCCTGTGAAGATGAGATGACAGAAAGGAAGAAGAAATGGGAAAGAGGCAAAGTGATCTAGAAATGACAACAAGAAAAACAGCTCAGGAGTTCTGCTTCTCTGAAGCTACAAGGACTTTCCTGAATCTACAGATACCTTTCTTCCTGCCTCTAAATTGCTTCTTCAAATGAACCTTCTCCTCCTGAATATTCTTAAGATATTCCAATAAAATGCATTTCCTTTCCTGTAATGGCTTCAGGTATCTGCAGGAAGTATTTGTAATGTTTATGCCTGTGTTCTTGAACAAAGATAGGTGTTTGTTTTCAAGTGTGTATGGCTAGATTTTGAAATTCTTTTAGTTAGGACTCAGAATAAAGGAGGAAAGATAACGTGAATTTGAACTGCTCCGTGCAGTTAGTGAATCCTATGCTCAGTTCTAGGCTGCAAAACCCTACAGGACTACTAGGTACGATGGCATTCCTAAGCCACCCATTGGCAGCCCCTAAGGTACAATGTCAGTGCTTCTCCAGAAAGCTTAATCCTACAACTCTCCTATGCCAACACAGTGGATAATACATTTCTCTATCTCATGATGGAGACAAGTGTACCCTTTAGTGCTGAGAACCTAATCAAAGAAATACACGGCCAACAGAGCTGTCTACAAATCTGGCCCTTGGCAACGTGTTTTGTTGCCAAATTCCAATCTAATAACATGACTTATTGCCAAGCATAAGCACCTCCCAGCTCTGCATTTCTGTTTATTTTGGAAAAGAGGATAAAATGATCTAGCATTTTTAGCCTTCTTTAAAACACTGCCGCCTGCTTCCGTGCACTAGAAGCAATTCAAAAAGCCTCAAATCAGGCATTATTAAAAAACTCAGTGCCCGATCATGATGCTGTTGAGGAAGGAAAGCACTTAGCAAATACCACTTATCAAGCAATTCTCGTAATATTTGATTACATGCACAGCAGAAATTGTCATCCCCGTCCACTGAGACAGCTATAAACTCACCAAGAAACCACCAGTTTTCTCTTCCTTTTGACTAACTGGTGTGGTTCCATCTCACAGAATCGTTTTGGTTGGAAAAGACCTTTAAGATCATCAAGTCCAACCACTAACTGTCAGATCACCACTAAACCATGTCCCTAAGCACCACATCTACAAGTCTTTTAAATATTCCCAGGGATGGAGACTCTAACACTGACCTGGACAGCCTGTTCCAGTGCTTGACAACATTTTCAGTGAGGAAATTTTTCCTAATTTCCAACCTAAACCTCCCCTAACATAACTTGAAGTCATTTCCGCTTGTCCTATCACTTGTTGCATGGGAGAACAGACCAACCCCACCTCTCCACAGACTCCTTCCAGGTAATTGTACAGAGCGGTAAGGTCTCCCCTGAGCCTCCTTTTCTCCAGGCTAAACAACCCCAGTTCCCTCAGCTCCTCCTCAGAAGACTTGTGCTCTAGAACCTTCACCAGCTTCATTGTCCTTTTTTAGACATGCTCCAGGACCTCAGTGTCCTTCTTGTAGTGAGGGACCCAAAACCAAACAGTGCAGTCTTCTACAGCAAAGCCAGATGGCTTTGGCCTTTCTAATTTTCTCCTCACACAGCCTCACAAAATCTTTGTAGTCATCCCGAGTTGCCTGTCCCTTCTTCTTCCACAGGCCATAGGCTTTCCCTTTCTTCCTGAGTTCCAGTCAAAGCTCTCTCTTTAGCTAAGCCAGTCTTCCCCATCGGCTTGTTTTATGGCACACCAGGTCTGCCTCCTTATGTGCATTAAAGATTTCCCCCTTTAGCAATGTCCAGCTTTCCTGGACTCCTCTGCCCTTCAGGATTTCATCTGCTTCTTGATCCTAGCTGAACAATCTATAACAGACTCCCATCATGGTATCTGCCTTGTTGGCCTTCCCCCTGATTTTTACACATAAACACTCAGCCCTATCATCACCATCATTATGTTCAAGACAAGTAAACACTCTCTAACATACAGGGCCAACCCACCGCCTCTCCTTCCTGGCCTATGCCTTCTGAAGAGTTTATAACCACCCAGTGCAGCATGCCAGTTGCGTGAATCATCCCACCATGTTTCTGTGAGGGCAACTAGATCACAGTTTTCCTGCTGCACAATGGCTTCCAGCTCCTGTTTGTTGCCCGTGCTGCATGCATCGGTGTAGATGCACTTCAGTTGGGCTATTGATCCCATCACCTTTTCAGGGGAGAAGGCCTAACTCCTCCCTGACCGTTCCCAGACACTTCCTGTGCAAAAATCCTTTTCCTCCTCTGAGACAGGCTGGGCTGGCCGCACAACTTGGTTACTCGGAGTACGTATATGCAAGTACAAAAATGTTGCCCAGGGTTGAGAAAAAGAAGTAGCTTTTACTTACATATAAATTTCAAGCTAGACAAGCATTTTCATTAGTTTTGGCTTTATTTTTGTTTTTGTATTGCCCTTTCTTTACTACAAGACTTCAAATCTATTCTTAGTAACAAGATCTGTCTCAATACAGAAAAAAAGTATTCTCCTTTTGCCCGTGAAATCTGTTTTTATTAGTGCCTTGCCAATGATTGTGCATTCCTAGAAATATGTATTTGTTATTTCATTTGTAGTGATTTTTTACAAGATTGCTAGAAGATACTGTCAGCCATGCTGTGGGCTGTGGTTTTCCTGTGAAAGAGGTCATATTTCATGTATTTTAACCAGTGAAAAAGGTCTCTTGTCACAGCAGCTTTTAAAGTTTGGTAAATGTTCATACAATGCCAAGTGGTACAAATTTTATATGCCACACAGTTCCAGATACCAGACTGCTGTCATTTGTATAACAACAGGAAACAAGATGAGTGAAAACTGCTGTCCTTGAATATAATTGAGGTGATGACCTACCCTCTTTCACCTGAAGCATGACTGGAAAGGGTGTCACAGCATTGTTGCAGACACCTGTTCAGCGTCAGATGCACAGCACTGATACTGTTTGACAGCATGTACTATGTATTTATTGCCTCAAGCAGGACAGATGTTAGCAACACAGGAGATGCTCACTTTGTACTCTTTCAAGAATATATATAATACTTCTCCAGGAAGCCAGATTTGTCAATTTCACTAGTTTGCATATTGAGAAAAAAATAAGCAAATGTAATAGGAAAGTAAGCCCAATGATTCTGCAAAGTGGACAGAAAATACAGAACAATGCAATTGCTTTTAAGTTAAAAAACAGGCTATTAACCTGCAAAGCAGCTTCTTGGAAACTCATAATCACTAAGAGGATTACTTTCCTTTGACAGTACCATTTTGTACCAAAATTCACAATACAATGCATTCAAAGAACTGGCAAAGGAAAAGCAGTGCACAGGGAAGAATCACAATGATGGTGAACACAAATATAAACTGAATGCAAATGGAAGAAGCCCTTGCTCCTTCTGTACTACTCAGAGGCTTGGTGAGATGCTTGTCACATAAAATACCTAAATTATTTGTAACAGCCTAAGTAATACAGAGTCCCTGGCAAAATATTAACCAACGGGGCAACTGGATACAGTTCTCTTCAGCATCATGTTTTCTAAGGTACATGAGAGAAAAGCAAGGTGCAACCTGCAGGGTATGTGAATTGGTCTGGCAGCTGATCCTTGACACCCTTTCACCCCTAAACAATCTCTTCTGATAGAAGTGTTGACATGGTTAGGAAGGAGAGGTATGCATATGAGTTGTTCAACAAGACTTGTGAGAGGTTGTGACAGGGGAAATGTGAGCGAGTGTAGGATGCACAGCCTCTAAGTGGTCCCATAGTAAGCTCTAGGACCTGACTCTGGCAAGATGCAAATGCTCTGACATAGATCAGCTTCTCTCCTTTGGGCTGCACAGTAAAAATACCGTAACAGAATCTGTAATTTCCTAATCAAAATTAAACAGTTTCACATGTGATGTCCTCACTTTTTAGTATTAAAGCATGAAGGACACTATGTTCAAATGCTTCAAACCATTCACTTTTGGTTTCTGTGGCTAGCTCTACTCTTGAAAAGATACAGCAGAAGTCTGAAAGGAAAATACTGCCAAGCACTCCTATTTTGAAGCAGAATTGTTCAACTTCATACTGACAAGAGTACTCATATCACTGTACACTTAGAGGCCCTGCAAATTTACCAAAACTATCCCTCTGAACTCAGACACTCAGCAATGCTTCTTCTGGAAGAAAAGTATACTGCCCCATTATATAAATTTAAGGGATATGACCAAGTCTCCCAAGTCCAGTTCAGATACTTTGACTGGAAATCTCTACCCTCTCTCAACCAGTATCTCTCTCCCTTGCAATGCAGAAGATGGAGCTATGATCACTGCGGTCAAGATGCTGAACTGTTCCTCAGGCAGTTTCACAGGTCACTCACTCACTCCCAAGACCAGGACTTCACTATTACTGCTCTAACAGGTTAGCATATGCTTCAGCTGGAGGAGACAGATCACCCAAAGCTCCCTGCTCCAGCAGTGTGCTGCTGACTCTCAAGCTGATGCTGATCTTCCTCCATATCAATATACTAGCTACACAAATGCAGCCCTGCATGCCCATTCCAGAGTACATCCTCTGGTAAGGGAGTTGAAAACTTTGTTGGAGAGGACAAAACAAATTAGAAATTATTTTTTCAAAATACCTGAGATTCAACATGTGAGAAAGTTAAGGAACAGTGAAAGATAACTTTGCCAAATATTCCCATATCTTAGATGCTGTTTAAATATTGTGAATTATCTATGAGAGTTTTAATCTATTTGGCCCAACTTCCTTTTCATGCTTCAGAAACCCAAAAAGGAAAAATCATACTTGTTAAATGTCATTTAATTTCAACTCTTCTGTTTATTAAGACAGACATCTTCCAGCATCTAAGGCCACTCAAACAGATTTTAAAAGCATGTCATTATACTCAGGCTTGCAATGAAATGCTTACACATATGCAATGGAGTTCTATAATTTTAAATATCAAGTCCAGCCTGTACATGGCAGATGATATACCAACTTTAGTGTCATGACTACTTTAGAAATGTCCATATCTTAACCATATTTGATGCTGAAGCTGGCCTTATTTTGCTAGGACGCAGAGTGTAACTATATTTTCAAGGAAAAACAACTAATATTCAACCTAAATAGGCAAAAGAAGAAACTCTACAAATGCAAGAACCGGAATAACTAGGTCTACTACAACTGAAGAAGTGATTGATACTGTAGAGAAAAAAAACCAAAACAACAAAACCCAAGACTGATTAAAATGACCTATCAGATGTGCATAAAGATATAAGACCACAAAAGTTATTTAGGCAACTGTAGTGGGTCTGTCTGAGCTGATTTTCCCCATACAGCCCTCATGCTGCAGTATTGGGAGCCAGAGGGTGTTGATAACACACTCATGTTGTGACCAGCAGTGCTCACACAGCAACAAAGGTACGGGAGGGCAAGATCTGGGAGGGGATACAACCCGGACAGCGGACCAGAGCTGACCAATAGGATATTCCATACCATATGATGTCAGCTCAACTATAAAGGGAGGGGGCGGAAGGAGGATGGGGGGATTCGAGGGGAAGACGTTTGTCCTCCGAGCAACCGGTACGCGTTCTGGAGCCCTGCTTCCCGGGACAGGCCCGACACCGCCTGCGGATGGGCAGTAGAGAGTAACGGCTTTGCTGCTTTTGCTTTGCTCACGCACAGCCTTGCTTTCTCTGCTTTTTATTAAAACTGCCTCTTATCATAATCCACGGGTTTTTCTTTTCCATCTTATTCTCTCCCCGCTTGCCTTGCTGACAGAGGTGCACCTGGCACCCAGCCAAGGTAAACTCACCACAGCAACATGATAGCAAAAAACCAAATACCACAACTATTATGGAACTTCTATAAATTAACATTTTTTAGAATGTTCTTATCAAATTTGCCTATAAACACACTGCTGTACAGCAATAATTAAGCAAAATGGATTGAAAATACTACATTTTACAAATCAGAAATTTGCTATAGTGGACTTTTAGTGCACAAGATATTTTATGACGATAACAAAAGATTTATCACAGGAGAAGAGCAAGATTAGAGTTTGGTGAAAATGTCAGCCTGTAGCTAGGCTCTTCAGGAGCTGCACAGAGAATCAACACAAATGATACAGAAGGCTGAGTGACTACTCAATGCCTCTTATACCTTCCGAATTCTCAACTCTGTTCCTCTTAGAATACCTTTCATATAATTTAAACAGCAACATAATATCAGTTTCCAAGTTAATCTATCCACTTAACTTTCAAACGTGAAAAATACACAACTCAGGATGAAATAATCAAGTATATCTTAAAAAAAAAAGTTTGAAGTTTGTGTAGGTAGCTTTTTTGTGGACTAATAAGAGGCAGAAGAAATAGTGGGGAAAACAAGGAAATAAAATTTCTTCCAGTGTTCTTCAGCAGCTCAAATTCAAAGTATCATCATTTACTCTATGAAGAAATTTGAATAAAAATTACGCAAAATTCTAAAGAACTACTTAGAACGGACAGTAAGAACCTACTTCAACTGGCATTTTGATTAGATTGTTTTTCTGTTTCTTCACAGAATTTTGTTTCTTCTGCTTACAACACAAGAGTTCCATTCTATCCATGCCCATTGAAGAGCCTGCTGAGTACTGTTTCAAGTAAACAGCACTGTTTAATACAGGAGTCGAAGGCAGAAAGTTTCCTCTATTCTCTGCCCATCCTGCCACAGCTGCAGAAGTAAAATACAGTGGTGAGAAAATAATTTTTAACCAACTACAGTAAGTCTGAATAAAACAGGAAATTATGTAGAGAAAAGCTGGAGCACTGCAGTCAGCCTAAGCAGGTGTGGACATCACACTCACTTGCTTCCACAAGCCTACTATTTGATCATCTTTTTTGATTGTTCATAGGGTTTTTTTGTTGGGTTTGTTGGGGTTTTGTACAAATAATCTGTTTATACAACTTATATGACTTAAAGCTTTCTTTGAACGCTCAACACTGTTCCTTCTGGATACCCCAAGCAAAGTCAATAATCTACCTCTTTTTGGAGTGTCTCCAAAAACTGCATTTCTGTGCTGTAGCTACAAAAGTTAAGAGGCATTTATAGGCAAGTTCATAACTTACATTAAAACATTCTGTATGTATTTAGATCTTATTTTTAACTCCCTCTTTTTTTTATTTTGCTTCTCTGAAGAATGATCTCCTCACATTCTGAGAGTGCCTCCAACACAGTACACACTACCAGAGACAAGGCATAAAGAGTGCACCTCTTCCACTCCCACACAAAAAGTGAATAGCAAAGCACAGGCTGCTCCCAAGCTACCACTACCATAATGAGGAACAAAGCAACTTCTTCAGAAGCATCAATATAAATGAAAAACAGGCAGTAATGATGACACTTGAAGACAACCCTACCTCTTCCAAGAAGCTCTGAAGGTATCCCTTACACGGGAACTAGCTACATAAAAATAAAACACTGTCTGCTCTTAAGGAAATTAAGTATTTTGAAGCATAAGTCTACTGAGAAAAAACACATGAAAATTCCTTCTTTGAAATTCCAGATCTCTTGTAGCTTTTCTCATTTAGAACCTCTCAAAGGAAAAATAAAGGATTAACAGATAACAAAACTTTTCACAAGCAAGCCTCTCCAAATTGCAACTGCTGAGCAGCAAGAAGCTCATCATTTTACAGACAGAAGAACTGAGATGCCAAAGATGAAAAACTAAGAAGCGTTTCTAGTGGTACTCAGAAAGTATACAGACACATGTTTATGGGTAGTTCTGCACAGCCTCCCTAACACCAAGGTTTTCATATAAAAAATATATTCTCCTACTTTTATAAAGAACAAATTCCACCCCTTCTCTGCTTGCTACTAATTGTCAAATAATGCAAGAGACAACTACTTCTACCTGACTTAAATGCCACAAAATGCTACTTACTTGATGTACTTCCATCTAAAGGCTTTATGATCCTCTGAATTTTACACCTTTTAACATTCAGGAGGAATTCTGAGTTTTGTGGATCAATACATAAGAAGAATTATCTGGTTTTGAACATCTACGTTAGAAAGCTGCTGACTTGGGAGACTACATGTTGTCTTCCTCTCTCCTCACCTCCAATTCTCAAAGGCAGCAGTCAACTTTGTTGTAATGGAGGACACATGCAGAAGAGCTATGTTGGAAAGTCTAAGCTTTGCTGTTCAACTTTAATATTCACCTCTCCCTTAGCTCACCCATTTCTTACACTACCTTATCTTTCTACCTTAGAGTCAGGAAGAAACAGACATGGGAGAGATGTCAATTTTCAACACATTTGTGAAGGGACCACAGAGCATGGGGGTCAGTACTGCAAAAGCATAGCAAAAGTACTAAAAAAAAAAAAAAAATATCTTATTTTCCATTACTGCACACAAATGAAAACAACAGTTCATTGGCTAAAACTGCATAGCTTCTAAGAAAAGCAGACAAGAAAGTATATAGATGCAAAAGTTTTTCCTTCATCTGAGAAGATTGAAGAACCGAGACTACACAACCAGTTTAAGGCAAACAGGAAACAAATTTTGTAAGGAAAAATTTGGCAAGCACAAGCACATTAAATGAGAAAAACTTCCCAGATCTTAGCAGGTTTTTTAAGTGCTCTCTAGGCCTTAATGTTTAACTCTGTCTGGCAATGAAATGTATCACAAAGTTTAAACTTAAAATACAAACATTTCAGCTACTTTTCTGCTGCTTTTTTGGACTGACAATGGTAAAGTTACACATTACTGACAATTCAATTTACTCCTGCAGAAAACAAAGTTTCAGTACTAACTATAGGCTGAGACTGCCCAAGGCTGCAACCAACTGCACACAGTCAACTGGGACCATTTTCCTCTTTAATTCCATGACACAAAGACACATAGACTAAGTTGTAAGAGTGTTTAATGGGAACAGAGCATATGCAGAGGCTTTAGGAAGTTACAAGGTTTGTAAATTCACATGTTATAGACTGTATTCAGAAATTGTGCATACAGCCAGGTGAAATATAATACTACCAAGAGATCCTTACTATAACCTGGGTAATTAAATAATATAAGATCACAAATAGAGCCAGATAATTAACTACATCCTGTAGTACAATTGCCAGAGGTGTGTGCATACACCTGGAATCATATACCATCTGGTAAATGGTTTCTAAGTAAAATGTCAAACTACTAACAACTCACAGGACATGGGTTACTCTGACGTTCTTTTCTACACTGATAAGAAAAAAGTTCTCTCAGCATCTTGAAAATTCTGGACTGCAGCTTCACTTCTTCCCCTAATTAAATGGATTTAAACAGAGATAATAGATATGATAGACCAAAAGCAGTCTAATGCAAGATTTGCTGTGCATTGCAAGTCTGGAATTTCTGGCTTTCATGGTCAAGCAACAAAATTTCTGACATCTTTCTGTAGCAATGTGACAGCCTGGAAGTAAATTACAAATTTTTGGCTCATTTTCCTGAGCTGTTCCAAACCCTCAAGATTATACAGTCATTCTTACTACAGTTCCTACAAATAGGAAGACTTTTCTTAATATTCTGAAGCCTCCTCCTAGGAAAGTTTCTGCTTTCTTATCTGCAGCAGTATTTATTAGATTGTAGTTCTCAGAACAAAATTGGGTTTATTATGTACCTTGTCAAAAGAAGCAACTTTACTTGTATTCAGAAGTTCAGAAAGACCTTGAACCAGAAGTGTGCTATCTGAGGTTACCCAGGCCTTCAATTACCTCCTGTAAATAGTAGTGAAAAAGCCTTTTTCGTCAATCTCATCCTTAAATGCTTTTACATTCATCCAAGGCCTGCCCTACTTAGTCCTTGCAATTGCTAGAGATGTACAAATCTGTTTGATGGGAAGACTAAACTCAGCTGAAGGGTGTACATGAAAACCTGTTTGTGTTAGGGGAAAGAAAAGAGTGATGTCCTCATCAAAACAAAATATGGTTGAGAGGTAGCTGATGAATGTGAGAAACAGTTTACAGTTGTTTAGTCTTTGAGCTTTACCACAGTTCTTCCAGCAACGTCTCCTAATTGTCCTCTTTTTTCAAGGCCCTATGGATACAAATTACTCCTCTACTTCAAAAAGGAAAAAAAAAAAAAAGGCAGATAAATGCATCACCCCAAAAGCTGAGGAACAAGAAGGCAAATGAAGGGGTTACATCATGGTACAGATGCTCAATGCTGTCACCTCCTATCTCTCTGGAGAAGGAACATATCACTAGCATCCACCAGCTCTCAGTGTTATGCCACTCCACAAATACAACTTCCTTTCAGAGGGAGACAAGGGACTTAACTGAGGGAGAAGGAGAAGCATCACCATATATCCTTAAATATCCATCCAACTGCAGGCCCAGCCTGCATGTCATAGAGCCTGCACAGAATCTACAACCCAAACTGAATGATCGACCTAGAAAGCTTTGTTTCTTATCTACTCTACTTTGCTGTTAAAGACTGGGACAGTATTCACAATGGCAAACTTAGAAAGCAGAATGGCATACTTATTGAAGTAAGCAGCACAACACATTTATAGTCTAAATTTATTCACAGTCCAGAAACATATAGAAAGTCTGTAAAAACTAGAAGAAAAAACCAAACAAACGTGTGCTGTTATTTTAACAAGTGAAAAATAATCACTTAAGATTTCCAGACTTCCGTTTACTCTCTAGAATGATGAACATGTATTACTCAGTATCAAACGCAGTCAGAAGACATTTTGATTTTGAACAAATAGTTGCAGAAAATAATAGCTTAAAATACTTCCACTGTTATATTTCTCTTTTAAAACATCTGGAAATTAGGGGAAATTAATTAAAAGGAAGTAAAATTAAATTAATATAGTAACATTTTAATATTATCTGTCTTTTGTCAGAAGTATTACATTAGCAGGTTTAACAAACCAGCATATTTATCAGTGTTTTTTTGTCTTGCATTGGCAGACAAAATCCTGTAACAAAATTCTTCAAACACATGTATAAAGAAGGAACAATACAAATAAAGTATTGAAATCTCAAAAGGAATACATACATAGCATTCACACTGAAAAAAACAAGCTCCCCCAAGAAGCTCCTTAATGGTTAAGAATAAAATCATAGATGAAATAAAGAGAAGAAAACCAAAAAAAGGGCAAAGCCTTCCATAGGACAAATTGATAACTGAATCTAAGGAAATATGTGGAATTGAATTACAGAGAAAAATTGGGTAACTGTTGAGAGACATCACTGGGCAAGAACAGTTTATTTAGCCTAATGATTTTCAAGCATAAATATTAACTACAGATCATGTATAAAAACAGACAACAATGAATACTTTATATATTAATGCACCTTACTAAATCTTCCTAGTGAACAGGCATAGCAGAAATGCTTTAAGAACACAATTTACTTTTTACATTCCTCTGCAGAGATATTCTGCGCCAATGACTTGGCATTTCTGAAGCCCTCAGACCTTTTCTACAGCCTTTACTACAATTTTTCTTTTTTTTCTTTTTTTTTTTGATATGGCTTCTATGATTATAGAAAATTATAATATTTTTTTCAGAAAGGTTTGGACTATACAGCCTAAAGAATTACCATTATTAATAGTAGGGAAGAATATGCGAGTGTGTGCCTACATGGGTAATTATTTTTTAAATTACTGAAGGAAACACATATTAAATGAACACGGCACTTTTTGGGATCAGTCTTTGTCTGCAAATCAAAATCATAATTAGCAGCATAGATTATCAGGATTGTTCATCTGTGCTCCCTCTACTGGTTAATTCACCCTATAGCCGTAAAAATAACAGTCTGTAAAAAATCACCAGATTGTTGCATTGTAACTGAACAGCCCCCCAAAATCTGAAACTAAATTATATTATTAAAGAAAACCTTTATACACAGCCGATATCTTACACATCAGTTCTAAATGCTGCCTTAGCTCGTTAAAATGTCAGAATGGAAGCAAAAGGATCTTGCAGTTAAAAAAAATGTTTCCTATCATACCAGCTTCTTTTGTGTGACTAGTTCATAGCAATTCCACTTCCCTCAGATTTAGAAATGCAATTAAACATTTCAAATTCTGAATCACTGTAAGAAGTCAGTCTTAATTGGATTTTTAATTGAAAGGTTTTTTCTCCTCCTCATACAAACACCATCAGCAAATGAGCTGCAAAGCAGCCGAGATCACAGGACAACTTGGGCTGGAAGGCAGTTTGGCAGCCCACCTGGTCCCTCCTACTGCTCACTGTGGGTCTAACTCCACACTTCTGTCAGGATGCTCAGGGACTTGTCACATTGACTCCTGGGTGTGTCCAAGGCTGGCAACTCTGCAAGCTCTCCAGGTAACTCATTCATGTACTTAATCACTCCCACGGTGAAAAACTTCCCATGGCATATGCAAAGTAATTGTTACATCCAAATCAAGCATAATTCTGAGTATAAGCAAAAGCTAAATTTGTAACAAAACTCAGGAAAAAAAACAGTTTCCAAAAATCATGTGATCTGATCACAATCACTACTAGTCACAAGCAGCATATTTCCTGAGCAATGCAAATGTCACTGTTGGCTTCAATCACCTGAATGAACTAAAGATCACCTTATTTTTGAATTTTGATGGGATAATACCTATGGGACTCTGCTTTTCATCTGGAGCTGACAAAATATACTCTATAAATATTTATATAGCGTGTAGCAGATCCTCTCACTCTTTTTATTTCCTGAAGCACAAATAACATTCATATATCCACAGGTCTTCTGATTACCTCTCCTGGAGAGATAATTTTAAATACCAGCTTCTGCAAAAGAATTGTTTAAATTATCTTTAAGTGCAGTGACTTGTAGTATTAATGTATTAGTACAAGTACTTTTAATTATCAAAAGTGGAAATAATGGCCAATTTCATTTACCTTGCTCAGTATGTTTATTTTTATTAATAGGTTTTAGTTTTGTAGATGAGCAAGACAAACTTCTATTGTTATATACTGACTAGAAATGTAAACACTTAACACTTCCCAAGACTGACTTCAGAATTGATTCTGAGCATTATCACAGAAAAGCATTTAAAAAGCCAGCAGGACAAAGAGCACTACTGCCCCCTAATGAGCCAGACCACAAAAGCTCCTCTGTAACAGTGTTCCGCATCCTTCCTGAAAAAATTCAATTTATTATACCCACGAATTCTTAAAAAGAAAATGTTTTGCGAGAAATTAAGTTAATCATTAAGCATATATATGCTAAATTCATGTCTAATTTCTGTGCAAAAGGCACAAACATGTTTGAGGAGAAAAAAAGGTATCTAGTGTCTAGGATTTTAAGATAATAGTGCACAAAGATCATGAAGATGAAAAAACGTGTTTTCCAACACTTCTGTCAACATATAAGTAGATATTAGCCAGTCTTAAACCTATTATGTACTAGGGTGTAATCATTCAGAAGAAAAAACCCTATAGTTATCTTCACACTAATCCAGATTTTTTTATTTTATTGTCTGTATTCTGAAAGCATCAGTATGTTTTTCTTGTTGCATTGTTCTATGAAATACCACTTAGAAGTCTATCTAGGCTTGTAATATTGCAAAATAATTGTGGTCTTGGTATCTAATTATGCCTGCAAAAGAAATAGAAAAGAATCAAAAAACTCATTTGCTGAATGCTGTGGAGGTAGAACTTTCCGTGTTATATGAAAGTGACTTTTTTTCCTCCATTTTAAAAATATTGTTTTGCCACAGAACTTAATCTGTATGCAGTGCTGCCCAATGCAGCCTGGATATAAAATACTGTCTGGTTCCTGTACGTGCATTTCAAAAATACAGACTGCAGTGAACTGCTGATAAAAATACAGCTGCTTCAGGTCCTGGTGAGAAGCATGGATATAAACTGTGTATTTTCTTTTATTCTACTACAAATCAGAAATTCCACTTACATTAGTGAAATTACTGTGATACAAAAGCAATATTAAAGCAGAACTGAGTTCTGATTTTTTCCCCTCAGGTCTTTTATGCAGACTTTTTCAAATTTTCTGACACCACAGAAGTAAAGACTCCAATTTCTACTAGCAAGGTAAGGTTAAAAAAGCAAATTGTGTTTAATTATAAAAATGCTGGCTAGCAAAAGTTACAGATTTTATTAATAAAAAAATACATTCAGTAGTGCATTTTGGCACTGAAACACCACCAGTCACTAAAGTCTTTGAACTTAAGGCTTTACCCTAAAACCTCCAAATACTGGCTCTCTTTCTTGCATACTATGTCATCATTTGTATAAATACATTAGCGCACAAAAGGCTGCAAGTGATGAGTAATATCTTTCATAACTACACACATGGTTGAAGGCTGCAAGCTACTAGGTATTAAAAGTGTAGCAAGTACCAATCACATGCTATGTGATAAAAATAAGTTATCTACAAAGATACTTTAGAGACTTAAAGTAACTGTGATACTTTTCTATTATCTGCTAGCACAGCTCTCAGCCTACCCAGTATGCTATTACATCAGTATCTCGCAATTCCACATGCTTACTGTAATTTTATGAAACATAATAATGAAAATACTGGTGAGACTAACAATGATCAAGAGTTATAACTAATGCCTCAGAACTTTGCGCGTAAGGCCATCACTGTAACTCATTCCAACTCTGCCAGGCATGGATTTCCTACCTTTGAATCATCATTGCTCACTCCCAGCTCTAGCACAGTTTGAGGAGACTTCAGCTTTACTTGCATGGATTCTGCCATTTGAAGATTAAGCTGCCATCCAATTGTTTCAAGCTATAAAACACAAATTTAGATTACAATCAGATGGTACAGAAACACTCGGGTCAACTTTCAATATTGTGAATGGTCTGTGTCAGTGAACATGATATCAGGCTCTACAAATGTTGACCATGTTTACACGATGCACATTCTGCAACTACTCCTGGACTCCAAGACAGATTTGCTTCTCTCTTGCCAAATTTATCACTTAAAATTGCCTGTGACCACCCAAAATAAAGCAACTTCATACGCCTCAGATCTGCTGGAAGCAATCCATAAAACACCACAAAGGATTCAAAATAAGGCAGTTTCTCCCTCCTTCTGGAAGCTTATCAGCAAACTTGTGAATTCTATTTAGTTTCCAAATTATTTTCTTCTAGGAAAAGAAAAAAATTACCAATAAATCACAAACCAGTTAAAAAAATGGTGAACTAGCTAAAAATGTGTTCTACCATATATAGATGTTAGTTACAAAAATAACTCTGTGTTGCTTTTTAAATTGTTACTAGTGAAAAGCTAAAAAACAGTTAAGCATGTGGGCAACAGAATTTTTAATAGAAGGCTACACAAAAATACATTTCAGTCCATCTTTTAATCATTAATCCAAAATAATATTCCAACATTATCAAGCTGCACCTCACACATAAATGAAGTATGCAAGAACAGAACTACCTAGCTTTCTTGAATAAAGAGAAGTAGAAATATAAAGTCTTACCATCTGGCAAGTTAATTTGCATACAAGTTCTTTTAAATCTAGTGTCTCCCCTCTGCTAGTAAATATTGTGGCTGACCTGGTAAAAGTGAAAGCCTGTCAGATTTCAGTTAATCTCTTACCAGTCCAACAGTTCAGCTAAAATCATCACCAGCACAAACCCATCCCAGAGGATCAATACTTGCCCTGCCTCCTACAGTGACAGTAATCTCTGAGGACAGTAATCTAGAGGAGAGAAGGTGAGTGGCAGAAACATCTTCCATTGGCACAGCTCAAACACAGAGTTTCCAAAATTTATTGCAACTATCCCATTACCATGTAGGCATTGATGTATATTACATTTCTTCGCATATTGTATTGATATTACACCAATTATGTAACAAACACTGAAAGCCACATGACCAAGCATACCGAAAGGAAAATTATGTAACATGACCTGTGAATCACCACTGCCAGTGCAAGGCGGTTAAGGAGCTTGGCCAAGGCCAAACAAAGTTAATGGAAAGACACAAACAATCTCAGACTGATGTTGCATACAACTTTAAGAACAAGACAGTAGGAAGAACTTAAGCAGGTCAGCCTGCACTCTGCAGTAAATGCCCTATACAGGCTTCATTCTGTGGTAAAAATAAGGAAGTTTACACATTAATGAAATCAATGAAAGCAGACATACAACATAAATGGACACAGCTAAAATGCTTTAAGTTTGGTCTAGCTCATTTTGTGATAGGTACAGATTCAGTACCAGAATGCCCACAGCCTATGAACTGAAGACACTTTAAAAAACAAGTTTTATAAATTCTAAAAGCATATTAATTTTTGATCATAATTATCTGTTTTGATTTCCTCTAATCTGATTACAACTTGGCTGATGAAAGTAATGGGGCATTGCCCATCACACCCAAACCCAAAGTGGATCCTGTGGATGTGCTCAAGTCAATCACACTAATGGACAAGTCTGCTAAGCCCCTGGGCTGGCCAGTATCTGGAATCTTCCAGCAAAAATGACACAGCTGGAAAACATTTTTATCTTCACAAACTTAAATAAAATTAAGTAAAGAAATTACCTCTGGTTCTCTCAGCAGCACAAAGATCTTAGCATCTTGCCTCACTCTAGGTTTTTGATCAAGAAATAAGTTCAGTTCAGTTAAAGAACCCTATTAAAATCGATAATGGTAAACAGAAGACCCAGATACTTATTTGTGGTCTAGTGGTGGGAGCAGTTTGAAGAAATCAACAGGAAACAGTACCAACTATTTTGATAAAACCACTGATGTTAAACATGGAGACCAGTGAGCAAGCTCTGGAACTTTTCCATTTTTCACACTGCATTCATTAAGGTTCAAGCCCCACACTCCGCAATTTAGAAAGGACTTTCTATCAGTTACTTAAAGAGTTCATTATAGCAGTAAGGAAATCAAGCCTTAGATACGCTAGCAGCTCATCCAGGATTATAAAACAATGTCACTAGAGACAGGAACAATATCCTAGGATACTGTTTAAGACTCTTCTAAAGCTGTTAAATAGTGTACTGTATGTAACATGAAAAACAAACGGTCTAAAGTAAAGAAATTCAAGTTTAAGTCTTCTATTTCACTTTTAATACCTACCTATCCAGGAATATCGTAGAGAACAAACACAATATATGTGGCAGCACAGTGGCCTGAGTTTATAGCTGTACAGCAGCCATAATTCTTTTTTTATATTGCTTTACCTTAAAATGACTTTGTTTCCCTCTACGATTCATGTGTCTCCTCTATTTTAAATACAGCTGTATGCGAACAAGTTTTGATTAACAAATAGCATGCTGCCTACGGTTTTAAAATGGTCTGACTATTTATTTTCTTGAAAGAAAAATGTAACATGTATTTGGTTACAGTCGTGTTTACTTAGAAGACATTCAACATCCTGAAATATCAATTAACCTTTTGAGAGTGGTGACACGTTTCTGTACAGCGCTGGTGTCAAGGCACAGTATTTGGTTGTCATGAAGCAGTACAATTTAGGGTCAATTTTTTCAAAAATGAAAGGACTATAGTATTATTTGCACTTCTGATATAAAACTTGTTATAGAAAGCAAAACATTGGGAGAGAGTATACGGTGCCAGAATCTGTGATATATTATCTGAAAAACATTTACTGGGGAGGGGAGGAAGTATTTCTCCATAACTAGCATGAAAATAAAGCCATGGTTTTATTTACTGCAGACCTTTCACTTGTTTTTACATTTCCTTATCACCAGTTTAGAAACATGCAAGATACTTTGTTACTGCAACAATAAACACTGCTGAAAATGTACTCTGTAGTGCTGTAAATTCTCACTCCTATCTCTGGTACTTATTTAACCTTAGGATGTTTAGAAAACAAAAAACAAGTGCAAGCTGGAAAACAAGGAAAGGAAAAAAACACAGAGATTAAATAAACCCAACAGTAAGCACCTATCAAAATGATTCAGATCCTCTCCATGAACCAACTCTACGGCAAATGACTCAAGGCAACAGAGGAAGCTTTCGACAACCCCTGTAATCCTCAGTTCTCATGTCCATTTTGTCCCATTCAGGCTTCTGAAGAGGCTACCATGACAGCTAGGACTAAGAAGCACAGAACCTATGCACTTCTCCCTTCCCGCACTCACCCAGTTCTAACCGTAGAAAAACTAGAGGTGTTATACCAGCTAAACCATCTCTATACTCCCAACAAACACACTCCTCCTCAGTGGCCATCCATGTCTGTCCTAGAAGCATTCACACTGGAGAGATGCCAGCTTCTTTATTACGACAGAATCTGATCCTTCATCTGTAGACCAGTAACACCTTTATAGGTATATAAATAGATCCTCTCTGGTCTGTCTGTGATGAAGTCTAGGATATCCAGCCATCTTCTTCCAATGCAGAACACGAGAACTTCCAACTCATGCTTACTGTCCTGCCCACCAGACTACTTTCCATGGTACATAGTAGAGTGTAGTATTTTATACATTTGGACAAGATCATCAGCAATCTAACATAATTATGGTAAAACGTTTGGGTGAAAGCCTCTGCAAAAAGCCCACAGGCACTAAATATCAACTCAGCTTTTGCAGTTTATGTGATAAGAACTTTAAGCATTATCTCCAATCACATAAAGGATTTCACGTAGTCAAAACTAACATCCACAGAATCTGCCATTTCCCTCATCACTTAGAGCCCACTATGTTTTTACATACTATAGTCTCTCACATATTTTCACCATAGTTCCTTACTTTCACTTTTGACTGCCCATTAACATTACTACAAATTAAACCAAAATTGAGAAGATATTCAAGAAATCACATAAACATGACAAGTTTCTACATTAGTTGTCAAAAGAATCAAAATATTTCTCCTTTCTCAACTACATAAAGATATTTATCTTATCCTCTTTAATAAGAAATCAAATACATATAATTTGCGAAGAAATTCAGGCTAAAAACCTCAAGGAGAAAACAATCATCTTAGCTATACAAAAACTTATATAAGACTTAGAAATTAAGTACTATAGCTTAGAGAGTGAAGGCAGATTGGGTGCCCTGACTAGGCATTTTCTAGGACTCCATCCTGAACAGAGCCAAAGTGACTGAGAAACTCACACTGAAAAAAAAATTGGCAAGGACCTTACTCAGAAATAACTTCAAAAAGAATATAAGTGGAAATATTTTGAAAAAAAGTTAAAACTAAATGTGGATACAGAATTTCAGAAAATAACTAAGCAACTAAAACATCTTCCCTAATATTCCAACTTATGCCATTCAAAACTTCTGGAAGCTTGTTTTAATTTTAAATGGAAAACTGGAATTTTCATATAAAACACCCACTTCTAGGAGGTGAAGCTTTCAGAAGGTCATCTAATATCATAATAAATCATTACAGGAACTATAGAAAATCAGTAGTACTGTCCTCAGAACTCAATGATGTGGCACAAACAGCTTACTTCTTAACAGAATGCAAGCAGGATGTTGTAATGCCATGCAAACTACTATTTTTCTTCCATGGGTAATACATGATTTGACATCTATTTATCCCTTAGAAAGTGCTGTAAGCATTGACCTCTGAGAAAGTACAAGTAACAATCAGTAAACAAAGCACTGAACCTGCAAGAGTTGCAGTACAAAAATAGTGCTTGGACACAAAAAATCAACATGGCTGAGGTTTTTATAACTATCAGACATTTAGACTGTTATGAAATAGCCAGTCACTTCACAGTTCAAATTTAATGTATTATGAAGATCTAATTATTTCATTTGGATTCTTGCACTCCATTCTCTTGGCAAGATTCACTGTTTTCAGAACACCTAGCTTCCTCTAAATAGAATAAATGTTATGTACTTCACTTTTGTGTAATACTGACACAGAAAATCATAGCCTTTAGTTAATGAGAGAGTAATTATATTCAGAACACATACATAATTCAGAACATATGGGCAAATACAATTAATCAGCATTAGAGGTTAAATACGAATTTATAAGCCACTGTTGATAAACTGGCTACAGAATCATAGCATCAGTTAGGTTGGAAAAGGCATTTAAGATCACTGAGTCCAACCATTACCTCATACTGCCACCACTACACTGTGTCCCTAAGCATCACATCTACAGTTCTCTTAAATAC
The DNA here is from genome assembly GCA_013401335.1 of Brachypteracias leptosomus. NCBI lineage: Eukaryota > Metazoa > Chordata > Aves > Coraciiformes > Brachypteraciidae > Brachypteracias > Brachypteracias leptosomus. The sequence continues at coordinate 86,026 of VYZX01001317.1, forward strand.
CTCTAGTAATATCCATTATCAGCCTCTCAGAGAAACAAATAACTGTATGCACTTCTACAGAGGGAGAGAAATGCTGATTAGCATTTAGCAAAGAGCTAGAATATGAATTCTCAAAATTATAATTTCATCTTAATGTCTAAAAGTGAGAAAAACAGATTTCTGGACTGAACTTGTTAACAAGTTTGATGGGCAGAGATTGTAGAAGCAATTCTAAATTAGTGGCAGTTTTCAGTACTTTTATGATTATGGAGAGAAAAAGCTTATGAAAGCCCTAGATAGGAAATGAACACATAGCATAAGCAAACTAGCATATGCAATTGCCAGCAGGTTAATTGTTAAAACAAGTGGTAACATTACCACTGTCTTTGATAACATTTGAAAATCAATTATATAATAATACAATTTTTCAATTGTATTCTTTCAATAGGGTATTTCTCCCATTGTCAACAGCTTATCATTTAGTTTGTCTGGAATTTTTTTTAAAAGCAAAAAAACCCCCAACAACCTGTGCTTTTTTAGAGGGCTAAAGGTTTCCATTACCCTGAAATTGTAAAGGAGCTACTGAAGCTTTTCAACATGACTGATGAGAATTTGAAAGCAAACTGATTTTGTGGCCCACAGTCAAAATTAAAAGCCAGTAAGAGTAACCTTAAGAATAACTAGACTGCATGTTGTGAATATTGAAAAGAATCTGTAGCAAGGAATTTATGGTATGACACTAAATCTTATTAACCTGATTCATAATACACCTTATCAGTTCAGTAGAACTGGCCTCTAGTGGCGTTAATAACTTAAGCACAGCTGAAAATAAATCTCAACATCCCTTCTGAAAATCCAGATCTTGGCACAAACATGAGCGCTTCCAGTAGACTACCTCTTCTGGTACTGTGGTGCTGAAGGACTTGTTAATATGGACACCCCTGTTCTTGGTTGCTGGCAGCTTCTATGGCAGAGTATGCTGGTTTATACTTGCATAGTCGAGAACAAACATCCAAGTCTCCTGACTTTGAGTCAATATTCGAAGAGCCACTTCAGTGTAGTTTAAGTCCATCTACGTTTACTTTCCTTCACAGGCAATCTGACTGAGGACAGGCTGAAGATGTGTACTTGACTTCATTTTCTTGAAGTTTTAAAAGAAGTATATAATAGCAACAGAATGCCAAAAAGAACTTAATGAACTCATTCTTTACAGGTACCACAGAAAATAGTCTTCAGTTAAGCAAACTATTTCAGATAAAGCAGGATAGTTACCGTAATACAGAAATTAGTTTCACGCTCCACTAGTAAACAGGCCCACCCATCTGACTTTCAAATACATTAATCCTTATTTTGAGAGCCCATTCAGTTCAAAATGATCTGGTATTTGTTGTACCTTTGTAGTGGGTCTGTCTGAGCTGATTTTCCCCATACAGCCCCCATGCTGCAGTACTGGGAGCCAGAGGGTGTTGATAACACATCCGTATTATGACCAGCAGTGCTCACACAGCAACAAAGGTTGGGGATGGGCAAGATCTGGGAAGGGATACAACCCGGACAGCAGACCCAAGCCCACCAATAGGATATTCCATACCATATGATGTCAGCTCAACTATAAAAGGGAGAGGGCAGGAGGAGGAGATGGGGACACGTTCATTGGGAAGACGCCTGTCCTCTGAGCAACTGCTCTGCGTTCTGGAGCCCTGCTTCCCAGGACAGGCCCAACACCGCCTGCAGATGGGAAGTAGAGAGTAACAGCTCTGTTTGCTTCTGCTTTGCACGTGTAGCCTTGCCTTCTGCTTTCATTAAATTGCTTTTCTCATAACCCATGGGCTCTTTGCATCTTATTCTCTCCCTGCTTGCCCTGCTGATGGAGGGCAGGGGGGGTAGGAGTGACAGAAGGACTTGGTGGGCACCTGGTGCCCAGCCAAGGTAAACCCACCACAACCTTAAAAGTTACTGCACACAAGATTATGCCTTTCATATCCCAAGGGAAAAAGTGTAATTGTACTATTTTCCAGTGTTACACTCTTCTCATCTACTTTTACCAACGTGGTACATTTGTAAGAGCACTGCACCAGTCTACACACAAGCAACTACTCCTGGAAGTTCACTGTTTGTACATTAATGCTGGAGTGCTCACTTAGTTAAAAAGCTAATTTAATTCACAGTCTAAAGTAAATATTGGTAACTTAAGATTGCAAAATCTAAACTTTTACTATTATAGCATTAAGATTGAGTAACTAAGACTACAGAACAGTGGGTAATAGGGGGATGAAAACTCAGCCTTCAGTCCATTCTGGAGGAAGTAGTTTTATGATGGCTGTGAAATAAGGTTCAAGAACTACCCTCAAACAACACCCCTCTGAGCAAAAACTCTTACACATTTTAAAAATGAAGCCTGACAAATTCAGAAAGTGCACTATATGTGGCTGCTTGTAGTAATGGGAAAAATGAACAACTCTGCCTCTGCCCACATGTATCTTACCTTAGTGAGGGACCTATCCTGCCCCTAAAGGCAACAATTACAGAAAGAGAAAAATCAATCTTGTTTTAACAATTTAAATCAGAATTTCACTGAACTCACTCATTTCAGCTGTTTTTCCCTCTAATTTGAGAAAAATAGTCCAACTTTAAAAAATGAAAACATTTCCTAGAACAATCTGAAAGAGCTGTTTATGTAATTTAAGACATCCATAGTATTACTCTGATCGAAGCTGTTACGAACAGTGAAGTGAGAGATAATGGGATATGAAAGATGCCTTCAGCAAATCCTTTCCTCATATTACTACAATAGCATATATCAGACTGACACAAAACATGAAAGAATGTTTTCCAACTAACAAAGTATTTTGAGGAAATAAGTAATCCATAGCACAAGGATATTTCTGGTGATCATTCACTTATAACACACTTTTTTCAGTTGTTCTAAACAAATAACCCAGATTAATATGAGTAGAGCTATCTTTTAACTCAGTTTAATTCTTGAAAGACTAACTCCCATAATTCCTCTAATGAAGACCAAATACTCCTCATTTCATTGTAGAAAACAAAAGTCAGAATACTCACATTTTAAAAACTTTGGGGGTGCCCTCCTCTCATCTTTCAACAATCAAATCAAACAAATTGTATTAAGTCATAATTACATAAATTAATATCTTCCATTTAAAGAAAGTACTGCAGCACGTATATATGGTTTTAATAAATTAACTATTTGATTTTTATGGATGCATGTCACTGAGGCACCCACAAAACAGAGCAAATGTCAAGTGGGAATACAAGATTTATTTCAACCAAAAATTGCTAAGCACCCTGATGGACCAAACTAAATTGTAATTTCAGAAGTCAGGTGGGAATATAATACTACATAACTTAAGAATTCCCAAGTTTAGTGAATATTCCTTTTTAGAAAGATGACCCAAAATACACACAGACTGACTCACCCCCAACTCACCTTTCCCAAAGGAAAAACCTCCCACTCAAGCATTCCCAGAAAGGGGATCACTCACTCACAAGGGGGGAGGGCTCACTCAAGATCCAGAAGTATTCACTCACCAAAGAAAGGGGTGAGGGCTCACTCAATTCCAGGAAGTTTCCTTGGGCAGTGTCCCAATCCAACAGGAGAGTCTGCAACTGCAGACCTGCTGCTCCAAGGAGGACTGACTCAAACTGGCTCTCCAGCAAAGCTGCATTTATACCCTAGACAAGTCTGATATGTGGCCATATGTGGTCACATTGGTTCTTACTGGCTGAGGGCCCCAGTCACCATAAAGATGTGAAAAACAATCAGCAGCCACTATATTTCAACAGCCAGAAAGCCCTGGTCTTTGTCAGGGCAGGTGCACCTGCCACAATGGGAAAGGACTAAAGGTGTATTATATATTGAGAAAGGCACTGATCTGCAACACACTGCTGTAATTTCAGACCTTTGTAATCACACTAACATAAAACTAAAGCAAATCACTAAGTCTTGTCTCTAAAATTTACAGCCTAAGATGCCAATCCCACTCTTCATCAGCACACTCAGCACTGCAGAATAAGAACTCCAAATCAGATATGAAAATGTCAATTTTTTCTTCCTGTGGTGATGAAAATAATTTAGGTCAGAGGCCAATAGAAGGATGACAAAACATGTCTGACTATCAACTCCTTCAAAAACTTTCCATGTCTGCTTAGGAAAACATAAAAAAGGTGCACATTTTTAAGAGGAAGGCAATGAGCAACAGGCACAATTTGCCAGTCATCACAGGTAGAGTCTTCCTCACAGAAATGTTCTGTAATCAGGAAGAGAGTGTTTCCTTTAAGTCTCAGATCAAACATCAGTTTCCTACTGATGGGACACTCTAGCACTGGGGGCAGGGGAGATGACTGCATAAACACACTGATTTCTATTCTCTATTGTTGCTACTGACTTCAGTTGTATTAAGGTGGCATAAACACCTTTGAAGGAAGTTCTGGATATTTCATTCTCTTTCCAGCAGGCCTCACTGCAAGCAATGGCTCCATGGGTGAGGAAGCCTACAGTGGAACAGCTGGAATTTCACATTGGCTGCATGAAATTTCTGACAGAAGTCCTCTACCACATTTTGAATAGCAATGGAAAAACCTGAGTACACAGAATTTCAAAATCTGACCCTCTACTCTACAAATATATTCAACTTAAATACAATTCAGTGTCCCCATTTTATAAAGGGATTACTGTGGCATTTTATGGTTTCAGTGAAAAGCACTCTTCAATGGCACATTTAAAATCTGTAAGACTCAGGTTTTATCCAGAGATATGAGTCACAAATTGCACAACCAGCATCTTCAGCTGACAGTACTAGGCAAATCTTCAAATTAAAACCAAGACTCAGAGCAGGCATCACAAAAATGGTATGTAACTATCAATAAAACCTTATGTACATCCACCCATCCATAAAACAAAATCAGGGTAATAGGGTTGTTTTTTTAAAAAAGCATGAAAATCTGTAATTAAAGACAGTCATAACACATATGCACAGCGAAGTTAAGCAGAGGTTGCACAGTCAACTAGTGCCCCTTACTAAATTTTAAGACTGGACTTTGCAACTTTAATGATGGGTTTGCAATATATCATAGCCGGAAGAAAATAAGAATCACTGGATGGACTTTATCTATCTAGTCACAATACTAGAATGCAATGTTGAATCTGATTCTGACTTGATTTCACAGATACTGCAAGACCATCAGTAAACAGACCAACATAACAAAACAAAACAGGAGGCAGCAACCATGTTCTTCATCACTAGACAAGAACAATCTTTTGGACTCTGATGTAGTACCACATGCTATGATTGTCCCTAACTAGAAAGAGCAGTAGTTACAACATAAGGGCAAAGAAAGGGTTGGACATGGTCAGCCAGATGAACAGTGAATTTACAACTCTGTAAAAAGACTGACCAGCTAGAATACAATTTCCAAAGGAAAAAAATTCTGCAACTTTAATAAAACAAAAAGAAACTATTTATGCAGGTTTGCATCTTAGCTTCAAAAGACGACCAACAGACTGAAGACAGTTGGACGAAAGACCCAGTCAAGTGCTTAAAACACAGGAGTGGGATTTGCTGTGCAGCTCTCAGATCCATCGCCATAACTTTGCCAAATGACACCAGCAACTTTAGGAGTCAGAAAAAAATAAAATAAAATGAGGAGCAGTAAGTGTTTTAACTTTGTAAGCTGGGAGTTTCAGTTTGTAATTAATGTTAGAAAAAGCAAGAGGAACAAACCAAAAAGCCAGTACCTCGGTTACCTCTGAGAATATTTGAATTTTGAGAGTGTATTAAAAACAGAAAAAGAGATGGAGATTTAACCCTAAAAGGAAAGCCTCCACAAATTATGTACCTAAAGCTATCTTTTTTTTGTCTGCAAGGACGGAGTCCTATCTCTTCTCAGCAAAGCTTACATAGTACATGTGCTGGGAAAAGTGATATTTTCAGGCCTCTTCATTCAATATTCAAACCAAAATCCCTTACATCTTTAATCTTTGAATTTAAAAAAGGAAAAAGACACATACCAAAAAGCTTCAGTGTACTTCAAAAGGGAGGAAACAAAAGAAATAATATGACATGAAATTGGTAGAGCAAGACTAGTGCTAAGAAGCAAGAACTTCAAAAGACTTTTCCCTAATTGAAGTTACTGCAGATTTTCATCTTTATATGTATTTTAACTGATAAGCAGCTAGCTTGAAAGCAAACAGAAAGTGGCTGTATGACATTAGAAACAGCATTCAAGTTTCCAAAACTCTAGTACGTAGGGATTCACTTTGTGCAAAAGGTAAACATGTCATTGTGCTGTCTCTGGGAAATTTGTGGGCACAGAGTTGCAGTAAACATATGCACCAGTCTATGAGCACTTACATGAAAAAGACATAGCTGATTGGCTCTTTTATCTAGCAGAAGAATATATAGCAAGATCCAACAATGGGAGGATGAAGTTAAGTAAATTTTCATTAGAGATAAGACACACTTTCATTAAACATAACTACCCCAGAAATTGCATGTCATTTCAAGCCTTGAAATCATAACAAGACTCCTATTTCAAAAGCTCTTTTACATATTGAAGAAAAATTACATTTTGTATTACAAAGGAAGTTACATGAGATAAGCATGGTACTCTTATAACCTTAAAATATGGGAGTTTGCATGTAGGAACAGAGCAAATGTTTCAACTGGTTTTAAACATTCTCAAAGTGCTCCTTCTTCCAACCTTTATCGTTCACACTTTCCTGGTAGAAGACAGAGAGGGCAAGAAAAATAGGAAGAAACTCATTAAAAAAAGTCCTCAAGCAGTACTTAAAAATTGTAAACAAAATACCTACTAACAAACCTGGGCAAGCAGAAGATTAAACAGATTCAGTTGTGCTGTAGCTGGCTATTAAAGTATATCTCAATAGGTATAAAATTATGTCTTTACTACATCTTTCATCATTTGCATTCTCTTTACCATGGTCTGTGATGGGATCATATAATGCAAGTTGGCTCATAATTCATTTTGACAATGCCCGTAGGTATAACATGGTCTCTGTGACCTCTGTTTGTAACCATAAGTATGTACACACTAACAAGAAACTGAAAGATTCCTCTTTAATTTGCATTTCTTCTGATAGCAGAAGGAATTTTTTCCCCCACAATGCACACACATTCAGAGCACGTCAATTCTTTTCTTTTTTGTAATAACCACCATACGATGTATGTGTTTCAGACTATTTCTGTAGATTTGCCAGTGTTTAGCAGAGGGAATTTAGCATATTTGCATTACATATACACCCCTTCGCAGGAAGGCCAGTTTCTGAGAAAACTACTTTCAGAATTTTTCCCATATGGCTTCAAACAGCCAGTCAAGACACAGAAATGACAGCTCTGTCAAGAATTTTAGGTATGTAATTTCACTAGCTACATTCCTACGCATCTTTATATTAAGTAATGCTGTCTGAAGGCTATAAAAAACTTCTCCTGGTTGGTAACATGGGACTCTTTTTTATCATAGATATTTTAAAGATACCCTGAATACTTTTCCAAAACAAGGAAGCTATGAGGCATTTAGCGTGACCTGCCTTTAAAACAGATAGATTTACACAGAGTACCAAAAAATGTACAGACAACATAGTACAGGGGGAGGGGGAGAAAAGCAACAGAACCGATGAAAAATGGCCATGAGAATTCAGAATGAACCCTACTAAAAAGCTAGCTCTTCTTTGCAGAGAGGACAAAATATATTTTAATCTGATGTGTCCTGGTTTCCAAACTGATACATTACCAAGCAAAGACTTAAAAAAATGGACCAGATTGATATCAGAATATTATCACTGGCCTACCATTGTAGAAGCCAAATCAAGAACATATTCAAACAAAAGACTGATACAAATACCACCATTCTAATTGACTAGGATTGTATTACACAGCAGAAATAATATAATAAGGGGACTGCCACACAAGTAAAGATTCAAAGAAGTTATTCATGAGACTGTATGTAATAACCCTGTGCAGCTGAAGACTGCCTATAGTTCAGTGAAGAAAAATGAAATTAAGTGAGAAAAATACTATTAAGCAGTACAGCTTTAGTTTAACCCTACAGATTTTACTAATTTCTCAAAACAATAATATCCTATCAACTAAGCACTCTACTCAAAAAAATGTCCAAATACCTATATCCAAAAAAGAATTTTTTTTTCTAACAATTAGAAGTGATGATCAATATGCCACAGAAGACATCATCTAATCAGTATTCTGGGAAATAACTTGTTTTGTTGATCTAACAAACTCAATTTGGCTTGTCACACTAATGAAGCTATCAGCCAGCACACTAACACCTAAATCTTTTGCATAGAACTGGCACACCCAGAACATTAGTTTTTACAAATTTGCAGTTTGCAGGCAAGAAGAGAATCTTGTTTAAGAGAAATAACATATCAGTGCAAGTGAAGTATCTGTAAGAGATTACTTCTCATAATAGCTAGTGTCGTATCCAAAACTGAACACTGCTGCATGTCAAAAGATGTAGTGGCCTACTCTCACAAAAATAACAATTTGCCAAATTAATTAGTAATATTATGAAATAATAATCCTGGATAGTCAGCTAGTTTTGGCCATAAGTTAGTTCATACTCAGTTTTTCCTTCAATTTACCCAAAGGTTCCAATGTTTGCATTGTGTGAAAACCATACCTCTAAATAAAAAAAAATGCCAATCATTTTATGTTGTCTTAAAACAGAAATGAAAGATTAGCGTCTGCTCCTTCTTGTGTGCACTACAGAAAATATTTAGTGGTAACATTTCAGTACTTCCAAAATATACAGCTTCTAAGTACCAGATGCCAGGAGAGACTCAGTCTATTTTGCCCTTTGGATTTCAGTAAACCACTTTAAAACAAAGATAAAATTCCAATTAGCTCTTTCTTAGCTACATTACAAACTCGGTCTTGCATACTGTTTTCCAGAACATCCTCTCATGCTGGAGCAGAACTATCCATACCTCAGTAATACTAATTATGACCCTGGCTCTGCACTCAGATGCAGACAAGCAGTCCCATGCACTCACCCACTAAAGCTGTCATAAAGAAAATTCAGAGTTGGTAAGCGTACAGAAAAGCATATGGCAAACAAAAGCATACAATATTCACACATTCTCTGAAATCTAAATAAATATGTAGTCCTGCACACCACCTGAACAGCTCAGTAGAAGTCCCTACCAAATATGCAGTGACAATCAGAAAGCCCATATATAATTTTAACAGAGTAGGAAAGAAAAAGTATCTATATTCACAGCATCATAAAATGGTTTGGGTTGAAAGGGACCTTTGAAGATCACTTAGTCCAACTAGGGACACCTCCCACTACATCAGGTTGCTCAAAGTCCCACCCAACCTAACTTTGAACACTACCAGGGATGGTGTATCCACAGCTTCTCTGGGCAATCTCTTCCAATGTCTCACCACACTCACAGTAAAGAAACTCCTTATATCTAACTTAAACCTATCCTCCTTCAGTTTAAAACTGTTGTCCCTTCTGTCACTACAGGCCCTGGTAGAAAGTATCTCTTCATCTTTCTTATAAGCCTTAAGTATTCAAAGATCACAACAAGGTCTTCCTGGAGCCTTCTCTTCTCCAAGATGAACAACCTCAACTCTCCCAGCCTTTCTTCATGGATGAGGTGTTCCAGCCCTTGCACCATTTTCATGGTCCTCCTCTGCACCCACCACAGGTTCATGTCTTATGGTGCTGGGTGTCTCAGAGCTGGATGTACTTCTCCAGGTGGGATCTCATGAAAGTAGAGCAGAGGGGCAGAATCACCTCCCTTGACCTGCTGGCCACAGTTTTTTTTTGATGTAGCCCAGGATATGATTGCCTTTCTGGGCTATGAGCATACATTGCCAGCAGATGTCCAGCTTTCATTCACCAGTATTCTTAAGCGTTTCTCTGCAAAGCAGCTCTCAATCCATATATCTCAAGTCTGTATTGATACCAGGGATTGCCTCAGGTCAGGAGCAGAACCTTCCACTTGGCCTTGCTGAACTTCATGAGGTCCACATGGGTCCAATCCCCAAGGCTGTCAGGTCCCACTGGATGGCATTCCTTTCCTCTAGCAAATCAACCGCACCACTGAGCCTGGTGCAGTTGATCCACAAATCCATTCATAAATTTGCTGAAGGTGCACTCACTACCATGACGTCATTGATGAAGACACTAAATAGTGTTGGTCCCAGTCCAGAAGGGAGCCCTTTATTATAAAACCACCATATAAAATATTAATATTCTATGCAAGTCCATGTCATAATCTGTTCACATTAGTTTCTTAAAAAATACAGCAGAAATGTCAGACACAGATGACATGAAGGATGACAAACTGGAAACTTCCATGAAATGACAGTGAGAAATCACAGACTACGTAGCTTAAAATAAAAATAAGAAAGATCACAATCTTCTTTAGTATTTCTCATAATAAATAAGATATATGTTAAAATCAAAAGATAATAGATATATTGTCTTTAAAAAACATCAATATCAAAATACTACTTTTCCCTCAAGTGGCAGAAAACTGGAAATCAGGCAAGTACACAGACTGAAACCTCCAGGTTTGTTAGGTAGTATATTTCATAAGCAATAAATAATTATCTTTAAGGGTGTGAGACAGCTTCTAAGTGATGCAGTAAGGCAGAATTTTTCATTAAACAGATTAACTAGAGGATTCCACCCCTATGCTTCCAAGCAAGGTTCCAAAGACAGCATGAACAATGAACAGATTTTCTGATCCAGTACAGTAACTCCTGTATCTCTAGAACCTGTATCACTAACAAAACTACAAGTTACACTTGACCAAAAAAAAGCATTATTATGAATATAACTTCAACTATACATAGAGCATGAATAAATCAAGAGTCATAGAAAAAAACAACCACACAAACCAACAAAAAAATCCAAACCCCCCCAACCAAACACCAATCCTCAAGACTTCTAAGGAAAGCAAATGTCACTCCTATTCTCAAAAAGAAAGACTCAGGGAACTCAAGACTGGTCAATTTCAGCTCAGTCCCTGGGAAGGTGATGGAACCACTAATCCTAGAAACTATTTCCAGGCACATGAAGAACAAGGTGACTTGCAGTAGTCAGCATGGACTCATAATGGAGAAGTCATATTTAACCAACTTGATAAACTTCTATAATTAACTGACTGACTTGGGAAACAAAGGTGAGAGCAGTGGATAGGGTTTACCTTGACTTCAGGGAGGCCTTCGACACTGTGTCCCGAAAATCCTCGTACACAAGTTGCTGACACATGCTGATGATACAGACAGGTGGACTGAAAACTGTCCCAGGCCCAGAGGGTGGTGACCAGAGTAACAGTGTCTAGTTGGAGGTCAGTAAGTAGCAGTGTTCCCCAGGGCTAAATACTGGGTCCAGTCCTGTTCAACAACTTCATTAATGATCTGGATGATGGAGCAGAGTGTACTCTCAGCAAGTTTGCAGATGCTACAAAACTGGAATAAGTGACTGATACACCAGAGAGCTGTGCTGCCACTCCAAGGACAAGTTGGAGAAATAGGCTGACAGAAACCTCATGAAGTTCAACAGGGGGAAGTGCAAAATCCTGCAGCTGGACTGGAACAACCCCAAGCATCAGTACATGAGGTAAGGGGCCACCCAAATGGAAAGCAACTTTGTGAAAAAGGAACTGGGTGTCCTGCTGGACGTCAAGGTGAGCATAAGTCAACAATGTGCCCTTACAGCCGAGAAGGCTAATGGCATCCTGGGTGCATTAGGAAGAGTACTGCCAGCAGGCTGAGGAAGGTGATCCTTCCCCTCTACTCAGCACTGGTGAGGACATTACCTGGAGTATTGTTGGGTCTAGTGCTGGGTTCCACCAATAGAGGGAAGATATAGAGCTACTGGAGAGAGTCCAGCAAAGTTCACAAAGAAGATGAATGGACTGGAGCATATGAGGAAAGGTTGAGAGAGGTAGGACTGTTTAGCCTGCAGAAGTGTGGGCTTGGGGGATCTCATCAATGTCTACAAATACCTGAAGTGATGTTGCAAGCTGGACCATGCCAGGCTCTTGCCAAAGGTGCTCAGTGACAGGATAAGAGGCAATGGGCACAAACTGAAACACAGAAGGTTCCTCCTGAACATCAGGAAACACTTTTGCACTTTAAGGGTGACCAAACACTGGCACCATTTGCCCAGGAAGGTGGTGAAGTCTCCATCCTTTGAGATGTTCAAATGCTGTCTGGACATAGTACTGGGCAACTGACTCTAGATGGCCCTGCTTGAGCAGAAAGGCTGGATCAGATGACCTTCAGAGGTCCTTTCCAACCTCAAACCATTCTGTGATTATGTTGCTAACAATTCTGACAATAGAATGGTCATATTCTTTTTATGCACCTAATATTGCTTCTGCAAGAGAAGTGAACATCACAAATAATTAACTTATACATGGCCAAGTAAAGAAGTACCCATGCAGAGGGCACATTTATAGAGTCAATTGTTTTAAATGTTATATCTGTATATACATGTTGCTGAGAGTATTAATAATTGGATATACATCCATTTTTACAAAGAAAGAAGTTAATATAATCTCTAAATCAATCTACAAAATTAAATTGTAAATCTCATTTTAAAAGCTAGCACTCTGGTCTAAGTATTTTTCAGGAATCTATCTTCTTTTTTTTTTTCTTTTAAACTAATTCAAGATGTTGATGAAAGTTTACACCAAGTTGGCTACTATATCTAAGTAAGAATGTATTGGCCACCATTTCTCAAGGTACAGAAAGATAATACAGCAAGTATGTGGTGATACACAATTACTTACAGAATATAGAAGGAAATAATGAAGGGATCATGCAGTCATCTACTGCACTCATAAGACACTACAAGGAGATTCACAAAATTATAATGAGATGGCAAGTTCTTCCCTTATCTCATGCAATTTTAAAAAATATTTTACTTCTATGGGCCTTATTAGCAGAATACTTTTAATAATTAGTTCTATGAATTGAGGTTTTGGGTTAAGAAAAAATTTTCTTGAACTTCGAGCTTTTCACTAAAGTTTACAGGATTAAGAAGTTTTCAAAACAAACTGAGAAAGTAAATTCAAGTTCAAACTCAAAATGCACCACAAGTCTACACTCACAATCAGATTGATATTCAACTTATCATCTAGGCTAGGAAAATAAAAAAGGGGGTGAAAAGATGCTTTGAGCATTTAGAGGCACACACTTATTTAAACCTACTTCCAAGCTAAAAAACAAGTTGCACCATGTTATTTTGGAAGTTGCTTTTCAGCAACCTTAATTACAAATCAGTTTGAAACTGCTTTATGTGAGATGTAATATACTAGCCAGATGCCATTCCATTACGAGACCATGTTTAAATCACAAAGAATCTCCAAAACTGTAGCATACACCGAAAGAACTGTATGTTGTAGGGATGATAATACTGAAGACTAGAAACAAAGTCATTTCCAAACTAGGTCACAGAAGGGCCACAGGTGTGTATGGTATAAGCTCCAAATAAGAGGATCAAAGTTGGTTTTGTCAGTTTCTCACATGTATTAGTACACAGTCTGTCTGAAGAAAATTCTCAGACAGCTGCTTTGTAGGGAATCTTCAGAACTGCCTTCCATTCTGCACACGTGTTGTATCCTGAAAAACGAGCCTTATAGAGCCTTGGATGAAACTACTCACCTCCTTCAATGGACAGTGATCGCTGCCTATATACTCACTGTATCCCTAACCATTTAAACTTTGGGACTTGTGTGATTGGCATTGGCAAATACTATCTCAAAAACACAGAAGCCCAAAATGGCTTTTCAACTCAAATTTTTTTTGCATACTTCCATTATCAGTCATTTACTTGTGTTAGGATTGTGAGTTACTATAATCTTGCACATGAAAATTCTACAAGTTTTGTGTCTAAAATTACCCAATTTTACAAAGCATCAAGTTTAAATACTTTGGAAAAGTCATCTGTGATGCAATTCTGCACATCTCCACAGAATTTCTTGTCTTCTCAAAATGTTCATTTTATACCTAAATAAAATTCTAGACTTATTTAGGTATAAATCTGCTGGTATAAATTATGTTGTCCTACTTCTGCCAGAGTATCATGTTTACCTTATATATAAAATGTATTTTCTATGTATATTTTACTAACCAAATCATAAAGTAACAAGCTGAATCTTATCCCAAGAAGATACACAATGATAAAAATAAAGTGAAAATAACTGAGTCAGTGTTCCACAATTCTTTTGAACCATTTGATCCTGACTGACACTGTTGTGTTCTGTATGCATCTTCTAATGCAGAAGGCTTATTACAAATCAACAGAAGGATGCTGTTGTACCTTCTCATAGATGAAGATAGTTATGCCTAAAGACATGAGACTTCCACAGTGTGTACGAAAGTTTTAATTGGTAACAGGCACATATGAAGCAAGATGATTATGCCTTTGTAGGTAAGTATCTCAAAAACATAGTATCTCACAAAATGCACCATCCCACAAGCTTACAAAATTAAAGATGTCAGGAGCCCAGATATACTCTAAGTACAGAGAATCAACAGGCTAATGAGCCAAACACATGAGCTAAAATAACCACTACGAGTATTCATGAGGACATTTTACCCTTGCCCTATTGTAAAGCATCTTCACAAACATCTCCAAATGGTAGGTAGGTTGCACTACTTTACATTGCTAACTGTGTGCATACAGTCACGTTTTGATAATTACAGCAGCTCAGCCAACATGTAATATTTCTTTAAGTCAATGGAACTCCACTGCCCCAATCACGTTTATCTACTATCCTTTTTATTTTCTAGTACCTTGGCTTGTACCTTAAGTTTAAACTTCTTGCTTTGTAACAAACCTAGACACCTTTATTCTCTAGAAAAACAAAACCAAAACATTACCTTCTGAGGAGTCAAAACCTTTTGCCTGAACTTTTCAATCGTATCTTGACCTGCAGTCGCCCATGCCCTGGCAAATGCTTCAGCTTTGTCCTGATCCAGGTGAATGTCTTGCAGCTGTTGTTGCAATGAAGCAGGCTTCAAATTATGATAGACTGCCTGTTAAAAGGAAAAATAACTCCTGTTGTTGAGTACTGTTCTACAAGTTGTGCCAGATACATTCTATCACAGATGGCCTCCATGTTCACAAGATTTTTACTAGCAACTCTACTGTGGGACTGCAAGCATCCTGTCCATCTTAAACCTCTGAGAGATAATTACACTCTTCTACCTCAAAATGCAGTATCACAAATGACTCAAGATAGACAAACTATGAAAAAAATGGATATACAAGCAAGATCTGTGTATATGTTTCCACTGTATGTAATGTAAAAGCAGCCATCACTGAAAAAGAATCCGTGCTTTCAAGTCAAATGTGAAGGACAATAGTTCCAAACTCACACTAGTGAAGCACGCCTGAACTACAAGGTAACATTATGAAAAGACAGAAACAGTTTTCAAAAAAAGGTGAGTTGATACAACCTCCCTATTAGCATCGATTTTTGTGGCAAACACTCTATATAGTATGCTGGTCTCCACTTTCAAAACAGGACTCCATCAGCACCAGGGCAGGGAGAAAAAAAGAAACAACATATGTGCCAAAGATCATGCAGCACTCTTATTTATAATGTGTCTATAGACTAAAGGCTGTTAAAAAAAATTATGCTCTGACAGAACAAGCAGCTACTCTAAGCTATCAGTAGGAACACAAAGAGTCCTCATACAACATGTATTCCACCTGTGACTCTTCTTTGGGCTGACAGTAACATCCTTCCCTCTCTCTTTTTGTAAATGCAAAAGGAGTAAGTGCTAGAGGAGACTGAACTTCTATTCATCTTCAATAATTATTACATAAATGAAGAAGTGTGATGAAATCGGGACCACGTAGTAAAACAGGAAAGTCTGTTGTTTGGGTAAGTTGAAAATTCAAAACCCTAGTCTGACTGCGACCTCAGGTTTGATTTTTTGGTGGACTGGAGCCAAAGGGAAGGACTGTTTGTTTTCCTTCTAATGCTGTGGAATGTGTTAACTAGGTGAACTAATCATAAACTGACGTGTAAGAAAGGACAAATCCCACAACAGGCTACCAGCATCCATGCCATCTGCACAGACTGCACTTAGTATACTTGCATGAAATGGATGGATAACACCACAGCTGTGACAATTTCTAAGGAAGTTGCCATATTTACCAGGTAACCTGCATAGTGGTAGACTGCAGAACCAGAAAATCTTCCCTGTTCACAAGATCTTTAGCTCTACACCATGCAGTCACCTTCTTATTCAGACACTAGAGCTTCATCGGTTGTGCATGTTCACCTAAGTACAGACTGCTTCTGTGCATGTAAATTTTCCATAACTGACACTATGTAACTTAAAACAGTGCTCAACAATGCCCTAATATTTTCCTTTACAGGAATAAAGAATGCATGTCTGGCTTACTTACAATGAATAAGAGGAAAGACTATTATCTCAGAATCATCACACTTCTCTCGGGGTCATACAGAGTTCACTTCCACAGCCTGTATTTACAGTAGCTGGAAACTCACTCCACAAATGTCATGAGTGCAAATTACAGAAGGAAGGCATGCAAACAAAAGCAGTAAAACCATGTCCCCAAAACATACAAAATATACTACAGATATATGCTTTCACTGACTCATTTTTAACTTGATTTTTTTATATTTTTGAAATTTAGGATGAGATTTTAAAAAACATATTTGTCAATTCAGAATGATAAAAAAGTACCTGTTCCAAAATGAATGATATTGTTTCAAGAACTAGATGAAGATCCTGCTTTTCCAACGAAAAAGCTATTTGAAGTTTTTCTTCCTCCTCTTCACTGAAGCTACTTTCAGCCTGAAGCACAAAAATGGTTAGTCCTTACATTCAATTTAGCAACAAAGAACATACTTATCAAAACAAAAACCTTCTCCCTACTTTTACACATATAGTAACTCTCCAGTTGTTTCTGAATAGAAACAAACAAAGTAAATCTCTTTCCCAACAGAAAATTGCAATGCAATTCCTCACACTGAAAATCAAAATTAAGAGCCAACAGTAAAACATAAGAAGTTATGAGGACTACTTGAAGTACACCACAAGAAAATGCTTTCTCTTTATACCTGACAGGCACTAAAGAAACATTTTCTTTCAGCTATCTGATCATCTCCAACAACCTTTTATAAATAAAAATGAGAAAAATACAAAGTGCATTACTTGAATCAGACCCCATAGAAAACAGAAGGTAAAACTGTAGTGCAGTCAGTCAGGTATGATTCTTCCACTCTGGATACTCTTCTGAAAACCACCCAGCTGTTACCAAGGAAATAAAGATCTAATGTATGCTAATTTTGAAAGCCACATTTGAATTTGTAGCCTACTGTATTACTGAAGAAGACTGAGAACATGCTGTAATTTTAAAATACAGCAGTTATATTTATTACACTATAGCAAATTAAGCAGCCATTTAAATGCACGTATTGCCATCTGTTAAAATGTAATTACTAACAAATCTATGCTACAGACATCAAAACACCATCTTTAGACCCCTTAGTAATCCAAAACTACAAAGCTACATAAAAAAGCAATTCAGCTGTCAGAATAACAAAATGAGGCAATTACACAAAAACTTCAATGATCACAATGATCTGGACAAGACAATCAACATGGAAATATCATTTGAACCATTAGCTGTTATAAGCAAATGCTGAGTTCTGAGTATCTGCTTTGTTAAGGCAAATTTATTTAGTTTCCATCAATTTAACATGTCCTAGAGTCAAACACTTCAGAAAGGCCAACTGAAGGCTTCATGAGTTTGAGTGAGCTAAATTAAAAAGACCACTCCAGTTCACGTAAATGTTGATTAAAACTATTAAAATCTACTAAATTGCTACTGAATAGTAAAAAGGAACAAACAAACAAACAAACAGGTTAGTGACACTTTACAGTTAGCAATGAGTTAATAACCATGCAAAACAATTAAGAAAACCCTCTACAATTACAGCAACATCCCAAGCTAGTAATCTGGTAGGAAAAAAAACAGCAATTGAATCAAATAATCAAAACACTCCTCATAGGTCAGAATTATGACCTTTAATACATTTGGAGTTTCTATCTGTGTTGCTCCTAACCTGTAATATTTCAGCATTTAGTCTGTATACATACAAGTATGGAAAACAAATTCTGCATTTCTTTTTATATTTTTTCTAATCATAAAACAAGAGAATAAACAAAATCTGACACTGCAAGATAAAGGAACCCAACAAAATAATTTCTGGTTTAGCACTTATCTTACAACACTTAGTGCTGAAGTTCGATTTAGTCTCTGTCGGACTTTTTGGCACTGTGAAACAAAACTGACTACTCATGTCAATTCTTTAATTTATTCTGCAATTAAAAAAAAAAACCTTCTGTAAAGATGCTAAAAACATTCACTAAAAGTTATGGCCTTTACTTTCAACCTCAATTACACTGCTGGCTTTAGTCGCAGGACATAAGAAACGCAAACAAGGAGCATCTCTGCCTCCAGCACTTCCCCTGTGAGGACAAGAGTGGAGCAAAAAAGCCAACTTGCGTCTCCTCTGAGAGCACCTGGGGGTGATGGAAGCTGCTTATAAGAAGCGCTACAGTTCTCATGCCATTCACCTGCTGCCATTCACTGATGGTCCCTATTTCATTCACCTGAAATAATCCTGAACAATTAG
This sequence comes from Brachypteracias leptosomus, assembly GCA_013401335.1. Lineage (NCBI taxonomy): Eukaryota > Metazoa > Chordata > Aves > Coraciiformes > Brachypteraciidae > Brachypteracias > Brachypteracias leptosomus. The sequence continues at coordinate 104,717 of VYZX01001317.1, forward strand.
TGAGAAATTAAATTATGGTCAAAAATACTTAGGAAAAAAAACAAAACGGGAAGTAACTGTCCCTTAGACAACTAGAGCGTCACATCCGTCCCAAAAAGACGACTTAGTAGCACTTGGGCGGGGTAGGGACGCTGCCTCTCCCGGCTCGGCTCCGGTCCGCTCCCGCCGCACAGCGGCACAGCCAGGCAGCCTCCCCGCAGGGCGGCAGGAGAGCGGGCAGGGGAAGAGCCACAGGTCTCGGCAGGTCGCCGCACTCCAGGCACTCCGCTGCCGCGGGCCCGCCCGGACCAGCGCGGCCAACGCGCCGGCAGCGCCCGGCTGGGGCCCGGCTCAACCCCCAGCACCGGCAGAGCCCTCGCTTCCGCCACGCTGGGCCTCGCTGAGCGAGGCCCCGGGAAGCTCCTCCCACCCTGCGCCCGCCCCACCGACCTTCAGGTGCAGCTTTTGGAGAAGGCGGGAGAGGAGACGCGGGAAGCGGCCCGGGTCCACGGCGTTCAGCAGCGACACGGCCCTGCGAATGCTGCGCGGAAGGAGAGGAGGCGGTCAGGAACTGCCGGGCCCCGCCGCGCCCCGGAACGGCCGGGNAGGGCGGGGCGGGGCGGGGCGGGGGCGGCACCCGGGGCGCAGGAGTGGGGCGGGGGGCGGAGCGCGGAGCGGCGGCAGCGCTTTCACCAGCCTGCAGCGCCCCGGCCCCGTGCGGATTCTGTGTTCCTGTGTGGGAGTGTACGGCCAGCTGCAGGCTGCGGACAAGTGGCCTTCGTGCGAGCCGGCCGCCAGCTAAGGTGCCGCGTCTGAAGCGTTCAGCAAGCCGGGCCGGAGGCTGTGGGATTGCGGCCCCATCTTCGCCAAATAACCCGTTCCACGTACAGCCCCAAACACTGTCCCACACTATCGCTCGGCGTGTGAGCCATAGAGCTCACCATGCTGTGTCTGGGGCCAGGTCTGTGCTGCTTGGCAAGCCCCATGAGCACAAGCATCAACATCTGAGCTCACAGGGGAGCAGCGCTGAACTGAGTTATTTCTGCTCCGCGGATATTACCTCGAATGGATGTAATGTCTGTGAGACCTCTAGTTTCCATCAGATTTGGATGATCTTGAAAAACGGCAAAAAGAAAATAGGACAAGCAAGCAGAGGAACAGGCAGCATGACTGTTTAAACCTTGTTTTGCCAGGAAACCAACTAAAAATATTAGAAATCTGCTAAAGACTTCTGAATGTGGCTGTAAAGGTTTACAAGATGTGGCCCAAAGGATGAGGTGTATGGTAATAAATTATGGTAAGCTCAAGAGGCAGGTGGGAAAAGACAACATTTTTGAGGTACTGTAAAGAAATGTATTATAAAAAAAATATGCTGAAATCTTGTCTCTTGAAAGTGAGGGGAATTTAGTCATTAACTTCAATAGGGCTAGGATGTCAGCCAGAATGTTTGCAAAGATAATGTCTGTTGAAATAGACTCAGCCTTAAGAACCAACTTCAGGAAAAAAGAAGTGACACACTTGGCTGTACTCCAACAAGAATTTTAAAGCAGAGAATTCCTGGCTGAGACTTTAACAACATTTGTACTATCCCTCTTACCAGGAGCTGGACCCACAGTTGCTGTTATGAAAGGCAGTTATGTTTTTCAAGCTATTGTTATGGGGCAAAATATATTTCCATTCAACTATTTCATCTGGGTTTTTGTACCCTTATAAAACATAAAAAGACAATATTCTTGCAAGAAATTTGGCTGGAAATGAAAAAAGAGTGTTTCACTCCATGCAGAAATAATGTAACTTCTTGTTCCAGGAAATCTCCCCTGAGAGGAGAATTTTATAAAGATTGTTCAGTCAAACCAAGCAAGGGCGACTGGAAGTCTAGACAATTGCTTACTTATTTTAAAAGTTCCAGCTGATGTAGGTATTGGATGCGCCACTCAGGTTTGCTGCCAGTTCTCTGGTTTTATGAGCATATGGACCTATTTTAAACTGTTTTCTTTCATGCTTTGCTGCATCAAATGAATATTCAAAGTGAATAGTCACAACAATGAACATTCAAAACTCAACTAGGCAGGATCCTGAGCAACCTGCTCCAGCTGGACCTGCTTCACACAGCAGGTTTTACTTGAGACCTCTGGAGGCCTTTTCCACCCTTTATGATTCTGTGTTCAAAGCCTCAAGACAAAGAGCACCCAATTGGAAACAGTAAGTAGAGAAGCTAACCTGTCAAGGTGCAGTCAAGTGTGCAATTAAATAATATTTTTCCCAGTACCTTTTCTTTTCCTAGAAAAGAATTATAAACAGTTGTGACTTCTCATAAATCCATTCTATTATTATTTTATTGTATTTGCATCCATGATCCATTTTTCCAATGTGAGTAATAGCTTTTTTCACTGAGCTCATGATGTTGCACATTGTAATGTATTTTATCAATTTCCTTAACTCTATCTAGTTAAGACATATTTTGAACCAAATTGTTATGCACATTTTGACTCAAAATATTCCACTTAGACATGCAAATGGATGTTGTATGGACTTTTGGATTAGCTGCTTATATCCTAGCTGCTAATGAAAGTTAGGAATCTTACTGCCTTAGAGCAGTCTTGAAAAGCTCAGTCTCCACTATTTTGCACACCCAGAGTTTGAACTGTATATTCTGTTCTTCCACAAAGACCAAAAAACCCTTCATGCTATTTGAATATGGGGGGTTCTGTAGACTTTTCTCATCATCCAGTCCTTCAGTTAGAATCCATTTAGGCTCTTCTTTTAAAAATACTTCTATGATTATCAGATGAAACTGATTATATAGATCATGAAAGGGATGAAAAGTTAAGAGTTATGGAATGCTTTCTATACAAGGTTAGTACAGCACTGTAATAAATTGCATGAGAAAGTTGGAGAGACCATCGTTCATACACTTGCATCTGAGTGGAAGTGGAAGCAGATCAGTACTTTGCAGGACCAGGCCAATGAAGAAAAGGTACATTGCCCTCTGCAAATGATAGGACTGGAAATATTTCTGTGATTCATGCCAAGATTACAAATTAGGATTAATGAAATGCAGGTATTGTGTTCTAACTAACGTTCAACATTGCAGATAGCTCAGATCTGATATATCTGTTTCCCAAATATAATGGGATCAAGCAAAACAGTCCATTGAAACATGCATAATTTGTTTTAAAATGCTTTAAGCTCATGAACAATGGATCAAATGAGAAGCTACAATCAATATTGCTGTCATCAGCAAAAAACTCAGTAGAGCTGCAGCAACTGTCATGCTTTTGGTGCAAATACTTATCTAAGGCATATTTAAATATTTATGCAGAGAGTATCAGTCTGTATTTCCTTAGTCAAGCCCTTCTGATTTTCCCACTGGGGTGAATTAAATACATATTCTACTCTGGTGTGAATGTATATAGAGAAAGTTCAGTTTTTCTCTTATAAGACATTTTAAAAGGATCATTAAAGTTGTCTGGAAAAAGAGTTCAAAGTGTCTTATTTTTCCTTTTTTAAAAAATGTCTTTCTGTGATTGTATGAATCACACAGGCTGGCAAATATTAACTGTAGAGTTCTTCCTCAACAAATGCTGGCACATACTAGTATAAGTTCAGTAACAGTATGGACTTGTTTTCCTCTAAAAGATGCGGTGGGATTGAATGGCACCCCGCCATATGCAGAAGTTCACTTTAAGTGAGGAGGAACAGTTTAGTGGTCTCAGGTTGTGGCTAGAATATCTAGACTTTCTGGAACCACAGATCTGACTTCTCCCAGGGCTTCATCATTTTTAAAGCACTGTAGGTAACCACAACACTGTTCAGTCTACTGCAGTTACCTAACATTAAGTGTCCATATGAACAAGAATCCTGTAACATTTTTAATACAAATTTTGGGAGCTTACTTTGGGAAAGGAAGATCTCCATTTTCTGCCTGTTGTTTGACAGTGTTATAATCTATTGTACTCCTAGTCTGTCTTTCAGAGGTGCTGCTATATATGTAGATCAGTAATCACAGAGTCTTTACATAAAAGTAAAGTCTTCTATGGAAGTGGAAGTATATGTGGCTTTTACTTGCATGAAAACCAACAAGTTTAGTCCTTCCTTTGCTAGAAAGCATTTCCATCCAAACCCAGCTAGGGCAAATCAACCTGGGAAAAATACTTCCATCACTGAGATGATTAGAGATGATCTGTTTCAATGTGACAGCAAAAATTAAAAAAAAATCCAACCACTTTCATTTTCCTCGTCCCTCCCAAGCCAAGAGCAGTCCTCTGTTTAGTCATTGCTGGGGCTGTAGTCCTACATCATTCTACATTTAGACAGCTTTCTTTCAGAATTAGATTTCTTCAGGTTTATGCCATTGCATTTCTTGAATGTACATTCTCAATCACATTAGCAATTATGAATACATTACATTTATTTTCTTTTTGAAATATTTTACAGTTGTAACTTAAGTTATAACATACACACACTGTCCTACCCAGTCAGAAATGTGAGGTCACTACCAGTCATGATTTTATTGCAAACCTCACCATTTTAAAGATAATCCCGAGATGCCCTCCAGGAACTATCCGGTATCTCTTTGTATGAGAAAACCAACTTTCATTTTTCATGCAAGTTTTCATCTCTGGGAATTGCAGAGATACTCTTGCAAGAAGTGGCACATCTGCAAAAACCAGGAGGTGACATAAAAACATTTGTTTGCCATTCAAATGAAAACTCTGTCCATTCTGCCTTTGATGCCAGTCCATGTGCTCCTGAACCCAGATCCAGAATACAACTCCTCAATCCGCTTCCCATCTACTGCTGAGTCCAGTCTGGGACTCACAGCACCAGTGGTGATGGTGAGTTAACTGCCACCAGGGAGTTTGGGTTTGATATTGGTTTTGTATATATTTCTGTTTATTGTTATTATTTTTATTGAAGCTGTTTTAGTTTTCTTTTCCAGTCCATAAATCTCCCTCCCTTATTCACTTTCTTTTTCCCTTGGAGAAGGGGGGGAACTTGTCTGTTGGAAGGCCCAATCCTAAATCTTGACACCTGGTGTTACGGAAAGTGCAAAATGAAACAATAGTAACTAGCCTGGTGCATCGAAAAGTACCAACTGTATGGTGTCTACTTAGAGATGTTGTAGGAGATCAGGTTGTGTGCAGCAAATCAGCTTGTGGTGTGACAGCACTGAGTAAGAAATTATTCCAGGCAAAAGGGAACTTGAACTTTTTTGGGGACAGTGGCAATAACAGTAGTGACAGAGGCAACAGTGAAGAATTTACAAGATTTGCACACATAGCAGAACTAAACCTGATTCAAATCAAATACCATGGCAGTTTACTAAGGAGGATGTTTCTGCTTTAAAGAGCTCATTTTCACCAGTGTGTAAATTAATGTGACAGAGCATCACAAAAGCTGCACATCTGGTGACTGCAAAACTAGAAAATGGAAAGACACTCAGCATTCCCTTTAGAGACAGCCAGCATGGCTTCACTGAGGACAAAATGTGCCTACTAATATAATGGCCTTTCATGATGGAGTGACTGCATTGGTGGGCACGGAAAGATCTATGGGTCCTCTACCTGGATTTCTATGATACACCTTTGATACAGTGTCCCACAACATTTTTGCCTCTACCTTACAGCAGGCAGACCTGGGGCAGCCTGAAGGAGCCATTTCAGGGGCTGCAGTGGGATGCATGGGGTATGGTGAGGTTGTTTGGAGCAGGTACAACACCCTGCTAAAGCCACAGGGTGGGAAGATGGCACCCAGGGTTGCAGGGGTCAGTGCTGCTTTACATACAGGGCCATGTCCATGAGTCCTGCATAGACCCATCTGTCCTGCCTCCCCCCCAAAAGGCTGCTTCCCCTGGGGAGGAGACAGGGGAGTCACCTCCCATGATTGCCTGCAGCACTGGCAGTGACTCAGCTCTGGGGATGGCTTGGTGCCCTTGGGGGATCTGATCTGGGGCTCAGTAACGCTTTTGTGTCTCTTTGATGCCATTTCCTGATGTCTCCCACACTCCCTCCCCATCCCATGAAAGCATGGAGAGGTTCTGGATAAATGGCTTTTAATGGAAAAACTAAGAACAAACCAGCCACAAAAGCTACTACATGGTACACCCACCCACCCCTCAAAACATCTGATCCCTGCCACAGGCCTCATCTCACCCTTCTACCCCAGGACAGGCTGCAGAAGCCTTGCACTTGCTGCCAGTTTTTGGCTATGAGCCATTCTGCTGTTTCTTCCCTCCCTTTTCCACCCTGGTGTTCTGGAAGATAGGCTACCTTAGAGTGGTGGTACCCAGGAGGATGCCCACCTCCATGGGGATGTTGTTGCTTGTGGGGCAGCCACTGCCCAGCAGTTCCCCCAAGGGGTGGCTGTGCTGAACAGGCTGTGCTGTGTGTACTGCCTCTCAAGGGCTTGGTAGAAGAGGAGACACCACGGCAGCACTTGGAGGTTCCATCTAACTCTCCTGATAAAACATCAGGTGTTCTTGTCTCTAGCACACCTTTGCATCTCAAAAGTCATAATATTTAATGGCTTTTGTTTCCATTGCAGCCACTTCTGAGTCACATAATAATAATTTTATTAATATTTCCTTTAAATTGGCCATTCTTTTAGGAGCAGCTGTAAGTATCCAATGCAGTATGCAAGGACAGCTGTTGTGGTTTTTTCCTCAGAGCCAACATCGAGAAGCATAGACAAATTTTTAAATAACAAGTGTCTCCAGTGGCTAACTTTCTGGCCTAAAACCTAATGGAGCGCAATGAAGGCAAACAACAAGATACTGTGCATAGTTCTTACTCTATTTTCTGAGTTTTCAAGTTTCTAAATGGCAGGAGATGCACAGTGGGGTCTTTGGAATCAAGAGTATCCCAGTAAGATAATGCCCAAGCACACAGGTTGGCAGAGAAAGAACTATCTTTACCCCCACAAAAGTCATATGGAAGCCTATTATTAAACTCTATGAGATGGACTTTGTAGTACTAGCATCTAAGAAAGCAGAGGGTGAATATATCCTTCCATCAACATGGATTGTAAGCAAGGGAAATACAGTGTAAGACACAATGAATTCAGATTAAAATATGAATCAATTTTTAGGCAAGAGACTGAGAGATGTTATCTTAGCTAGGCTATAGTTTAATACATACTTGTGCTTTCATCTTTCCTTGAGACATAGTGGGATCACTGGTAGCTATGAGCAAAGCATCAACGTGGACAAGGAAGAGACAGGCAAGGTAAATTCACAGTGTTACAAACTGTCTAACCTGAATAATCCAGGGTGGGGAGACAGAGAGGGGAGAGGGAGAAAAAGGACTAACAGACCATATAAAACAGTTCATTTATCTGCTTCTCCTTACTTGAAACATTAGCTTTCTAAATCAAGTTACTCCATGGACAAAAACATATTCTGTTTAGACTAACATCTTACAAGGTAAAAAGGTGATCTAGCGTCATCTGGAGAGTGGCCTACTTCATAAGAGACTAAGAACTGTTCTCTGCCTTCTCTGGTAAGAGATTTTATTTAAAACCACAATCCTAGGCAGTGTGGCATTATGTAACTGCCCTACAAAATCAGATGTGGATGCTCTGTTGTTATTTTGTTATGTATGTATCTACCACTAAGTTTTATAATCAGTATAAACATATATGTAATGCTAGTATTTTTCTTTCTTTTTTTTTCTTTTTTTCCTATGTGCAACTGCCTTGATAGGGATTATACTTGTGCACTGTCAGCTGCTTATTTGGGATTGGGGAAAATTTAGGATCATTCAGGAGTGTTGAGGAGCACTCAACAATGAAGAGTCATTCTCAAAGCACAGAACTTCCTCTGCAACATCCTTCTTATTTCATGATCTCTACGTTGGCTCTCACTTCTATTTTTTCAGGTATTGTGCTATATTTTCAGGTTGCACAAAGTGTGTCTGTGATGGAGTTCTCTTACACTTTGCAGTTACCTGTGTTTGTGACAGAGGCACGGTCCATGTTAAAAACCACAAAGTAATAGCAGGTAATTCAATAATGGTATTCTGAAGATTTACACAAATCTGGGTTTCATCACGTTACTTAAAAAATTTATCACGTAGCCTTAACACAGGAATCTGTTTGAGAAACTAATTGCGATTTTGTCTTTAAGTGGAAAGAAAGTGAAGCTAATTCAAACCTGTCCATTTCAGCTCTTGAGGTTATTTCAAAGGAAGACTGCCATCTTCCTGCCATGTATATCAACTTCTTGAAGAGCTGCTCATTCAATCAAGTCCTGAATTTGTCTGTGGCACACCTGGAACAAGAATCCAGTCCCTGACTACATTGGCAGGCTTTCTACCTACCTTAAGAAATATAGCTCAGAGATTATGTGGACTATTTGTACTCCCAGCAGAAGTCAAAGGATACTTTGGGACCAGTGAGGTATACGAGAGAATAGCACCAGAGCTGACTGCTAAACAGAGAGTGTTTCAATCACCATAGCAAACATTCTTATGAAGTTTTTTGTTACTGGCTGGCCTGAGGTGTCATTAGTTAAGAGAAGCAACAAATCTTTCTGAGGTATCAAGTCAGAAGGAGATGGTGGTGTTAAGGCATTCTTGGGCAGTTTCTTCTACTTGGAGTATCTCTACCTTGGGGCAGGAGTAGCCTCTCGTAGGGGAGAAAAGTGATGCCACATTCAGAGTTAGGAGAGTCTCCTCAAAACCAACAAGCACTGGGCTCAGGGAATGATTCCCCTACCAGCAGCACACTCCTGGAGATCATCTGCAGTAATCTGCAGCTTTCCTCCCTTCCGGATCCAAGGGGATCCCCACGCCTCAAAAAGGGTATGAGTGCCTATCATGAATGAGGACACCTACCTCATAAGCAGACTGAGTATAACAACTGTATTTCAATCTGTCATGTCTTTCATGAAGAGGAAACTCCTGGAACTGAAGAGACTTTTCTGTCCAGAGGCAGAAACCGTGTTTACCTCTAGCTATATAATTAGTGACTGATCAAGATGGAGTGCACCATATACTGTAAAAAAACAAAAAAATGCTGACTAAACATGGTGGTTTCAGTCTTGTAGCCTGGGCAGCAAGAAAGAATTGTAGAGTCATTTCTGCTCATCTCTGCTTTATATACAGAGGGACATGGGAAGTGATGACCTAGTTTCAAAGAACCCAAGTGATTTCTGCCTCATCTATACAAAACATGAATGCATCAGAAGGAAAAGACAGTTGGGCAAGCATCCACATAAAGAAAAGCTATGTCACACATCTGAGTAAATGAACAAGCAGAAAAATCATCAAGATTTTTTTTTTTTTTTTAGTGTTCAGACACACTCAATTTTAGAAATTCAGCATTTAGAGAAGACTGAATAGATGCCTCAGTAAAGCTTGCAAGGACAAGGAAGAATGAAATACATACTTTTACTTAATGGGGAAAGTTAAAGTCTTCTAGGTAGGCAGCAATAAAGAAGCATAAGCACCACTGCCTGGCACTCCACCAGTGACAATTCATAAAGCTGAGATTTACTTTAATAAAATGTGAAGAAAGAAAAACTTTGCTCAGGAGCAAAAACTATCAGAAAAAAAATCAGTCAGGGACAAAAAATGGCAACACTCTGATTACTTTCCCATCTTCAGTCTCAATTTTATCATAAACCCATTTTCTGTTGCAGCGACATTCTGGTCCACATTTGTTTGAATTGCATTTGGGGCAAGGATAGAAGCAGCCCATGCAGCTCTTGTCCAGGCAATCACACAAATCGATGTTATTACAAAGCATCCTGCCATGTTTGTCATACTTCCTTGCAGTTCTGCAAAAGAGAAGAAAAAGTAATTCTCAAAGAATGCTTAAACATGTTCAAAGACTAAACCAAATAAAAGTGGAAAACATTTGTCCAGGAACAAATACTTCCTCTTTAACAAACTCACAGCATAATGAGATACAAGCATTATATCCCAATTGCAACAGCCACTGTTATTAAAAATGAAAGTGTGCCAAAGAAGTAAATAAAAATTTGCTTAACTCACACAGAAAAAGCTTGTTTTCCCAGTACAGCTTTCACATGTAATAACAAATCTCTTTATGAAAATGAAATTAATTAATTTCATTTATATTCAGTAAACAGCATACCAGACATTTTTAAGTATAATATGTAATAAATTTACGCATCTTACCTGGGCTTATAAAAAACCTCTTGTTTCATCTGTAACATGCGTGCTTTCTTCTTCTGCTGTCTAGTTTCAGGATTGAAGTTGGCTACCTGAGGTCCTGGATTTTCAAAGGCTAAGTATTTTAATTGTTTCTCAATTTGTTGCTATAAATAAACAACAGAAAGTTTATAATTAGTACAACTGGAACAAGTATTTATTAGCTGCCAAATGTCCCCACTTTCAAATGACATTAATGTTCTTGATAACACAAGTAGGAAACCAAAGCAAAACTCAGCCTAAGTTAAGATCACATTGTTTAAAATGTGTGTTTGTCTGACTGTTGAGTATTGTTTGACCGACTGTTCATCTTGACAAGAGAGGGAACAACCACAACTCTGAATACGTAGCTCTGGTACAGTGGCATGGAATTTGAAAGCTGTCTTGTGGGAGGCAATGTATTTTTTTTCTTCAATTTTATTCATAATTTTAAAACAAGTATTATTATTATGAACATCTCAACTGGATTTACCCTTATCTTCACTGTTCCCTCAGATGCCTAGAATCCATCTTTTTCCAAACAGTCTGGGGCAAGAGAAATGTCTAGAGGAGCAGGAAGGAAGGATTTGCAAAAGTGCAGAGCATGAAGAAAGCACAGACAAAAATAAAGACACTAAACTGAGCACAGTTTCTGAGAAATAAGAGGGAGCATTTTCTTGCCTGTTTTATGGAGTGCAATTAGGTAATATTTGCAAATAGGTAAAACTGCTGAAGAGTTTTGGAAGTTAAAACATCAGCTCTGTGTATTGCCATTCCACACAGCCCATGTATGTCGACAATCATGTGTAAAGTCAATGCAAATAAACATGGGCATTGTGTCAAACAATTTCTCTTTGGACAATGTGGGCCATTAAACACACACTTGTCATTCACAATGCAAAAGTGTCCTGGTTTTGGCTGGAATAAAGTTAATTTTCTTCCTAGTAGCTAGCACAGTGCTGTGTTTTGGATTTAGGATGATAATAATGTTGGTGACACACTTCTAGTTGTTGCTAAGCAGTGTTTATACTAAGTCAAGACTTTTTCAGCCTGTCATGCTGCCCTGCCAGCAAAGGCCAGGGGCACAAGAATTTGGGAGGGGGCACAGCTGATACAGTTGACCCCAACTGACTAAAGGGTTATTCCACACCATATGAGGTCACGCTCTGTATATAAACTAAGAGGAAGAAGAAGGAATGGGGGGATGTTGATAGTGATGGCATTTTTCTTCCCAACTAGTTGTTACACATGATGGTGCCCTGCTTTCCTGGAGATGGCTGAATGCCTGCCTGCTGATGGGAAGTAGTGAATTAATTCCTAGTTTTGTTTAGCTTATGAGCAGGGCTTTTGCTTTATCTGTGAAACTGTCTTTATCTCAACCCACCAGTTTTCCCACTTTTACTCTTCCAGTTCTCTCTCCCACCCCACTGGGGCTGAGTAAGCCAGTGGCTGTGGGGTCCTTAGTCAACAGCTGGGGTTAAACCATGACAAAAGGCACAAACATACACACAAGTTTATCTTTACTCCTTTAGGTAAATGGAGCTGACTTGCTACTCCTCAGCTTCACTGGAGAGTGTCATTCCTTTCAGAGTCCACAGTGACTTTTCACAAACAAGTGACTGCCTTCTTTGCTTCTCATGGGGAAAGCAATGGCAGTTCAGTCTAATCTGCTGATACAGTGACTTAGAAATACCCATGTGCTTGACTGCACTTATGCACAAGGTGGTTGATGCTCTGCATATTGAGTTGCATCCACCTGAAGACCTATGAAGCAATCTCACACACCTACATTACGCAGACATTTCTGCTTCTGAGTTTGAGGTAGATTTTCAGTGCAGAAAATGTGCTTTAGCATCATCATTGTCCATGATCATAAATTTTGCAATTTCAAATTGGAAACAAATAATAAGCTATGGAGATAGTTTTCCCTCTACGAGTACTCTCCTATTTCCGTGCTTACTACTTCATTTGAGCTCAGAAGTGCTTTTAGCCCTCTAAATCACAGCACAGCAAACTTGACTCATTTCACCGTTGTTATTACTGATACTTCTCTATTGACTCCAGCTTTTTTATTTTTGTAATTCTGGAAGAAATTGAAGGCAGTGGTAAGTATCTTGATAATAAAATGGTACTGGAGAAGTCATACCAATTGCTTTTTTTGTCTTGAGCAGTCCTTAGCAGGAGAGGCATTTCCTTCTGCAGTTTCTTCCAACAAAGATTTGCTTTTCTTGCCCTTTTCTTCTGTGTGATCACTCATTTCCCCACCCTTGTGAAAAACATGCATACATAGGTGTTAGGCATATACAGAGGTGTGAGATCCACAGGCTTTTAAGTGAAGGTTTTAAGGTGAGCAGGTGATACCCATACTAAGCTTTTATGTGTTCTTAACCAACAGCAGATGCAGAACAAAATGTGGCTCATCTATCAGCCTCGATTTTAAAACTGCATTAAAATAAAATAACTGACATAAAAGCTGTATCACCAAAGCCACTCTGTAAACTCGTTAAGCAAACCTTGGAAAATCTCTAGTGCTTCAGTAACACATAAATGGAGTGTGTTACTGCAGTGTCAGTGAGAGCAGCCGGAGGGAGCAGCTATTTCTCCTATCAGCAGGTGACACTGTTGTCCTCGCTGTGGTTCCTTTCACAGCGCGGCCGCGGTGGATGCGTGGGGCGAGCAGGAGGGGACCGCGCGTATCCCCTGACTTTATTCATAGACAACCAAAGCATGTCTCAGAGCTGTGTCCATAGCAACTAGACCATTCCCTGCAGATTCATAATCTTCTGCCTGAGGACTTCAGCCAATGGACTAAAAGTAAACTTCTCGGCTTTTAAATCTCAGTCCTTAGGTGAAATAGCATTAACAACTTTTACGTTTAGTAGAAAAAAAAGTGCATCAAATACACTGCTAAAAAGGACCTGGAAAGGACTATGGGTTCCATGAGTCTGCCTACAATGCCATAACCCCCACCACTTTCATGGCCCCTACATTCCATCTATCACCTCTCCTCCATCACACTGAAATGGTGGTGGAAACTGTTCAGGATGTATGTTAGCTACTGCTTCTTACACATCTTGTGAATTAACTTAGCTAAAACACTTTATGCAATATATGCAGTTCCAGACTTTAGCCCCAAACACCACTAGAAGTATTTAAGCTTTTTTGGAGTTTCTCCAACCCTTCCACAGGTGCTGCCCAATCTCTCCCATTACCTCTGAAAGGCAGTGCAGCGGTCTATACCAAGTTGTCCTGTGCTTTAGGATTGTTGCCCAAATTCCATCCCACAGAAGATTTTCATTTCACCACTGCCAAAGGGTCAGCACCTCTCTAAGAGAAGCAGGAGAGGAGTCCAGGCTTCTAGTTCCCCCTGTTGCAGCCCCTCCCTGCAGTCTGACAGTCAAAGTGGGAATAGCAATGAGGAGGAGGAAACATTGTAGTAACAGGAGGGGACCTCTGTTCTCCCACACCTTCTGAATCCAGCAAGTACTTCCTGGAGGTGATTAGCCATGTCTCAACATCCCATCGTGGCCATAGAGTATGGCTGAGAACAGGCAACTTCAACACAGACCCTTGGCCCAGTTGACAAGACTAAAAGCGGATTAAGGGAGGATGAACATCAGTGGCTGTGTTATATTAAAAGAGACTTTGTCTTATCCAACAGACAGATGTTTGTGCACAGAGAACTGCTTCAGAAGATGCTGGGATTTAGAAGAAATTGCATTTGTTTATGATTTTCATAAAAGAAATATTTTCCTGTGTCTGCTTTTTCAAGAATTTAATATTCCTATTTATGATCCTTGCAGATTGCACTGCTACATATTTCAGCTGGTGTGAAATGTGGCGACTAGCATTCCAGCTACTTCAGACTGCTTGATCTCAGCAGCCTAAGGCTAGTATCTCTGCAGAGCTTGCCAGAGCAAATGCACATTGTTCTCAGGCTGCATTTGTTTGTGCCATTGGAGAATTTCTGCTGAGATCTGTGAGTATGTTCATCACCTTCACCAGGGCAGGACAAGATACTGTTCCTATGGCTTTAATCCCCCTATGCCCACATGGGTTAGATTGACCCAGTGTAATAGTCCCATCTTCCCCATAGCCTAGTCCTGCAGAGATGTCTGTGAGCTCAGAAACCAGCAGTCAGGTTTGTAACATTCAGGTATGCATCATGAAATCTCTATAGGACATCTGGTGCCAGCCAAATTACGAACAAGAATAACTATGGACTGAGCTGTAAAGATGTGGAAAGACCACTTACAACTAGTCTGTGCTTTCTCTCATAGCCCCAGTTCTGCATGTGTGTTGAGAAGATGGCCTTGAAGCCAGCCAGGACTAGACAAAGAAATAGTCTTGTTTCTTGTAATTTAGCTGGTTTCCCACAAAACTGATAAACATGGTGACAGAGCAATGGCCTATTCTGTGACAGGAGTCTGAAGGAGCAAATCGCACCCCCTCATATTAATATAGAACAAATCCTCGTGAGTTTTCCCTCCCAAATCCAGAGCCTATCTGCCGTATCTGGAAGTAAGGGATCCTTTATCTGAAATCTAAGAGACAATTAGAAAATCACGTGCATCTTCTGGTTGTTATGCAATAGGCAGAAGACATCTGCCAGACTTACCAGTTCTGAAGGGCATATATTCAGTTCAGAGCAAACAGCAAGAGAGAAAGGAGATTCTCCAGAATTTTGAATTTTAAATTTTACTCACCAAAGGAAAGGTCTGGTACATCAAAAGTTTACTGCTGCACAATTCCTCTAACAGTGGAAGTATGGTATCAGCCCTGGAGTGACTGAAACAGAAGACAAATAATCAAAATAGTGCTCCCCAGAGAAGCAGGCTGAAGACAGTGCCAGGTAACTGTCTTAAAGGACCTCACACTCTCTGTCTTATTAATTATGGCTTTTTAATAATACTTAGCACCAAGAGTGGAAATAGAGAAATGAGGTAAACTGAGGTGAGGGTCCTCATTTGTTACTTGCTTCTGTGTGATGTTCACAGAGCAAATGTATTTCTTAGAACTTTTTTGTCTTAGCAGTAGGTAAACAAAAACACTGTAGTAACTACTGCATTTACAAAAATGGGGGGTTTTTTTAGGACATGGATGCAGCCAACAAGTATTTTACTACTTTAGAAAAAACACTCTGGATTCTGTTCACCATGTCCAACAATCAAAAGTCATCAAATAAATATGGTCCCCAATAGCTAAAGTGACATTATAACTTCACAGCTCAGCCTGCTGCCTTTCAGGATTGTTTGTTGCACTAGTAGAGACAACTCAGGCTCCTCCTGATACCTCCAGATGCCAATTTCCAGCATGCTGCAATCAATTATGGCTATAATTACTCTTCCCTAGAACAGAGATAAATCTTAATAAATATCCAAAACTGTGAAGTCTTAAAAATTCTCCTGTTGTGCTTAGACAAATAGTCCAACATGTCTTTTTATCTCCATCAGCTATATCCACGTATTCTCTGAGGTATTTCACAACCTAGTCTGAGGGTAAGTACATTTATTGTTTAACATGCTTTTTTTCCCCCTCCAAACAGTTTTAAAACCAAAAGTTGATGTAATATTCTAGCAGCAGACCTCAGCTAGGTGGCTTAAATGCTGCTACACATACCTCCCTTTTCTTCCACAGACTGTTTTTCTTGTCATGAAAAATAAAACAGAAATTCCTCAAGGGAAAAAAAAAATCACAATCTCCAAGGTACTCATACAACAGCAAGCCACAAACAAAAACCTACAACCTGTTTTATTCTCCTGTATTTTTTCCAATGTTCTTCTGATTTTTCCATATTTTACATAATGGAGAAAACAGGAGTTATTAACTCTCTAAAGACAAAATTCATAATTAAACCATCTTCTGATTGATATCTCCTTTTCTTCCATTTTGCTAACACTTGTACATGTAAATCTGAACTTTTTCTGAACTGTTTATGTATGAGTTACGATATTTGTTTATCATGGCATACATGATAACACACAGCCTACAATCTATTCAGATTATTTTTTACTGAGTAGATGTTAGGCTACAAGTAAGTGAAGATGTACACGTAGATTAAAATCTTAGGTGTCATCTAGAGAGACTGATTCTGGTGGTGAAACTCTTAATGGTTCCTACAGGGACAAGTTTTCTCCACCTTGAGCATGTGACTGTAAATACACTTTGGGAGATATGACACTAATGTCCCTATTATCTGTTGGGGGAGGGGAGAAGAAAAGCAGGTAAATGGTTACAGATTTGTTAAATTTCTTTTAAGATTCCTGGCCAATATCCAATGTCAAGCTGAGTGCACCTTGTACACCTTAGTGCACTGTGCTGCACCATGTGCTCAGTAGCATCTTGCAGCGAGTAGAAACAGGGCAGCTGAGGAAAAAGAAAAGCATTTTTCAGTGTTAAAAAATAATATGTAATATTCTTATTCCACTGGGAAACAGTTCCTTGGGGTTTTATTGTTACAACATTAACACAGATTGAAGTCTTAATGGTGTTTTTCCCATATTATAATTCACCACTCCTGCCCCTTCCTTTCTCACCCCCATTTTTTTCAAAACTTCCAGGTTTACCAGATGCTTGTGCCTCTTGTTTCCTTCCTTCTTTCTGGATGTTCAACAGCAGTCGGGTGCTGGGGGGGAGTGGAACTGACGGAAAAACAGAAAGCACATGAAAGGCAGAAAGATAATTTTAGTGGCTGTATGCCAAGAAGAGGCTGTGAAAGACTTGTGTGAGGCACAAAGGGAAAACAAAACACCTTTCTCAAGAGAAGACTCCTTGTCAACCAGCCCATCACTCCAGCTGCTGACAGACCACCTCATGATCTATTTAGCACCATGTCTACCACACAGGCAAAGGGGAGACAGCAAAAACAGCCACTTCTTCCTATCCACCACTTTGTTACCGAGCTCAAAGCCAGACACGTGGCATTATCATCCTCTTGACCAGTTTCAGTAGGGCTGCCCTAGCAGTGGTGTCTGATCCCACCTCTTCACGCCTTCAACTGCTCAGGAGCTGGACATCTCACAGACGAGCTCCCTCTCTCCAGCCTCATCCTCTTCCAGTTACTGGTGGCTGCTCACTCCCCTGCTCTGACACTTGCCTTCCTTGCTGTACCTCCCTCTCATGATAGTGACTGGTAAGTGATCTCCCTGTCCTTATCTCAACACATGAGCTTTTTCACCTCATTTTTCTCCCCACAGCCTGTTGAGGAGTGGGAGAGCATCAGGATGGGCATCCCACAGCCAGTCTAGGTCAACCCACTATCCCCACTCAAGTCCTTGCCTCAGAGAATATCCCATTACAGAGAATGACAGACAACATCCCCCAAAAGACCAGAGCCCATTGTCCCTCTATTGAAGGAAAGATTTTGACCACTTAAAAAACCACCACCACCAAAGGCAGCAGCAACAGTGGTTTTGTGGCAAGATATTGTAAAAGTGAGACTTAACAGATAGCAGAGTTCATTCTATCCCTTACTGTACAGAGAATATAGAAATGAGTCAAAGTTGCCAATACAAAATCTCAGTGCACTGTAATACAAGGTTATGCATGGTAGTGGTCACTTACTAGAGATCTACATGTGGCAGGGGGTCTCTCAGCCTCGAGAAGTAACCCTGAGAGGTGTCCCAGCTCAAGGGGAGAGCACCACCATGCAGCCAGCTACTTAACAGGGAGAGCTCACAGAAGGTTCACTTACTCTGTCACATTTACTGAATAAAGTGGTTGGGTCACAGTCAAACTACACACAATGGAAAAGGTAAGCACGAGACTCCTTGTACACACAACTTTCTTTGTTCCTTGACAAATGAGTCTAAGAAGAATCACCTGTTATTTTTCTGTTAATCACATGGTCAAGTGTTCCAGCTTGCAAGCTCATATGCATCAATGCTCACCATGTCACTCTGTTCCTGCATGGGCTTTTAGACAGCAAGTTGGAACTAGATAAGTCCTTGGCTGGGTTGCAGCCTAGGGCTTTAGCCTTTGGAGTCTGAACCAAACTGCCACTAGTTTAGTCAAGAAGTCGCATCCATCCATCACATCCTGCTCCAGAGGACCCCCGGCACCTCTAGGCCAGGGGATGCAGAGATGTCAGCTCCTTCTGTCCTTCGTGAGTCACTGCACAACATGAATGTGTCAATGCCACATCTCTGTTCATTTATGTCACTTTAGTCCCTGTCCCCTTTTCCCTACCCTATGCTTACCCTTCTGGGACTTGCAGCAACCTGAAAGAACAGGCTGCTCCCTCTGCCTTATCCACGTGTGCCACCAATGCAGCCAGGTGGCATAGGGCTCACACCTTGACCACCCAGGCCCCACAAGCAGCTACTTTCCCCTCACCTGCCTGGGAGGCTCCTTGGGATGCCAGGGATGAAAGGGGGTGTCAAGGTTTAGGGTCAGAGCAGTCCACTAAACCTATAACAGATGCTCTCTGCTAACCCCTTTTCCCTCAAAAAAAGGGGAAGAGAAAGGGAATAATGGAGAGAGACTTAAGGATCTCTGCCCTCCTCTCAAATGGGAGAGAAAGGGAATGAGAGAGAGAGAGAGTTACTGATTAGAAAAGAAAACTAGAATGGCTCTAATTAAGATAATAATAATAACACGGAATATATATAAATATCTACAAAACCAGTATTGAACCTCCCTCCGCCCACCCCCCTGATGGCAATTACATCACTGTCACCACTGATGCTGTGGAGCAGGCACTGGGGAAGTCCCAGACTTGGCTCGGCAGCAGATGGGAACCAGATTCAGGAGCTGGATTCTGGAACTGGCTTAGGGAAACACAAATTGGGACCAAAGGCAGAATGGATGGAGTCCTCCTCAGATACTGGCCATTGAAGAAGAGGACGAGAAAGGATGAGACCCTTGTGACCCCTCAGCTACATACTGAATATGACGTATAAAGGACGGAATCCCTCATTGGTCAGTTTAGGGTCACCTGTCCTGGCCGCTCCTCCCTGCAGGTGCAGCCTCTTACTTTTGCACCCCCCAAGATGGTACACAAGATTTGGCAGTGACCTTGGTCTACATTCCAATCCTTGGTAGTAACTCTAAACATGAAGTGTTATCACTGCTAGAAGCAGACACTGTGAAAATATGCCATTAACTTTAGAAAGTGCAGTTAGTTAGCAGGGAACGAGCTGAAAAGTAAAATCACTGAACTGAATTAGTTCAGTTCTAACTTAAACCAGGACACAGGCATGGTGCAGAGGAGCAGTTAGCTGGTGCTCTTGCACCTTGACTTAAATAGCTCTGAAGTTGCTCTTCCTACTGGGAACAGCTTGGCTTGCAGTGATGGAGAAACTGGCAGGGGACAAGCAGCAACACAGGATTCCTTAGTGCCAGCATTTGGAAGTGTAGTGGGTCTGGCTG
>VYZX01001319.1:4394-61165 GCA_013401335.1 Brachypteracias leptosomus
CTGCACCAAAAGAACTGTGGCCAGCAGATGGAGAGAGGAGATTCTGCCCCTCTACTCTGCCATGGTGACAGCTCACCTGGAGCTCTGTGTCCAGCTTTGGAGCCCCAACACAAGAAGGTCATGGACCTGTTGGAGCGTGTCCAGAGAAGAGCCACGAAAATGATCAGAGGGCTGGAGCACCTCTTCTATGAAGACAGGCTGAGAGTTGGGGTTGTTCAGCCTGGAGAAGAGAAAGCTCCAGGGGGACCTTATAGTGACCTTCCAATACCTGAAAGGGGTCTGTAGGAAGGTGGGGGAGGATCTGTTCTCAAGGGTTTGTGAGGGGTGATGGTTTTAAGCTAGAAAAGGGTAGATTTAGGTTGGACATTAGGAAGAAGTTCTTCAATATGAGGGTGGTTGATCACTGGAACAGGCTGCCCAGAGAGGTGGTGGAGGCCCCATCCCTGGAGACATTCAAGGTCAGGCTTGATGGGGCTCTGAGCAACCTGCCCCAGGTAGAGATGTCCCTGCTTGTGTAGGGAGGTTGGACTAGATGGCCTTTGGAGGTGCCTTCCAACCCAAAACATTCTCTGATTCTCGGGCTCACCACTAGATGGGCCTCACATCCTTGCTGTCCCTGGGACAGGTTCTCCTGCACAGGCACCAGCAGAGATATAGTTGGTGTCTTTAGGGGGAAGAATGAAGAGAAATGGGAATGCGTTTGGACCTGCCTCATGTGGAGCCAGGGTCGGAGCCCTGAGCAGGGGTGGTTTGACCCTGATTTGCACAGAATGCAGCAGAGGGGTGTAGGAGGAGGCAGGTTACTAAACTAACCCCTTTAGAGTTGAGGGCCCCCTCCTCCAATGGGCATCAGAACTGGCTGGAGCAAGTGCAGGAGTTGCTCTTCCATGCTGTCTCCCTGCTGTGGGAGCCCCTCTGCTTAGCTCTTGTGAGACCCCACCTGGAGCCCTGTGTGCAGCTCTGGAGCCCCCAGCACAAGAAGGACATGGGCCTGTTGGAGAGGATCCAGAGGAGGGCTACAAAAATGATCAGAGGGCTGGAACATCTCTCCTACGAGGAGAGACTGAGAGAGTTGGGCTTGTTCAGCCTTGAGAAGAGGAGGCTCTGAGGAGAGTTTATTGCAGCCTTCCAGTATCTGAAGGGGGCTACAAGGAAGCTGGGGAGGGACTTTTTACAAAGGCTTGTAGTGATCGGATGAGAGGTAATGGGTTCAAACTGGAAGAGGGGAGAGTTAGATTGGAAATTAGGAGGAAATTCTTTACCCTGAGGGTGGTGAGACACTGGCCCAGGTTGCCCAGGGGGTTTGTGGATTCTCCGTCCTTGGAGGTGTTCAAGGCCAGGCTGGATGGGGCCTTGAGCAACCTGGTCTAGTGGGAGGTGTCCCTGCCATGGCAGGGGGGTTGGACCTGGATGATCTTTGAGGTCCTTTTCAGCTCTAACCATTCTATGGTTGTATGAGTGGTCAGTTCCCTGGGTGCTGTGGCCCTGCTGCACAGCTCTGCAGTGGAATGACCCTGCAAAGCAGAGGGAGGAAGGTTTGGGCAAGGCAGTTGGTGCAGTGGGTAGAGTGGCATCCTGGGATGCCTGGGGCTGGCTGGGGCACAGCTGGTAAGTAGTAAGATTGCTGCAATAATTTTGCTGACTCAGTCCAGGAAACCCCAGGCAAAAAGACAAGAGTAACTGTTCCTGGTGCCTCAGTTTCCCCTGCTGTGAAGAGGTGCCGAAAATCTGCCTCCCTCCCTGCCTGCCTTCCAGCTCCGGAGTTACTGCAGCTGTTTGTACCATCCATCCACTTGGGCTTTTCAAAGCCCAGCTGGACTTGCTGGGACACAATCTAGGCTAGGCCTGCTGGGTTCCTGCATCCCCAGGCATCTTCCAAACCCAACTGCAAGTAGCACTGGGGAGGTGAGGCTGAGCAAGGGGTGGTTTGAGTGACTGGTGCCAGCCAAGGGTTTCTTCTCCCCCTCCAGAAAAGCAAACCAGAGCACTTTTCAGACTCGCCGTGAATCCCTGGAGCTCTAATGTTGGTGTCAGCAGTCCCCGCTGGTGAGATGGACCCTGCAAGCCCAGGATCACAGGGTCCGGGGATCAACAGAGCAGTTGGCAGCAAATGAGGTCCTGCAGAGGGAGGGGACTGGTCAGTTTGTGGGGTAGCGTTCTTTGGGAACTGGCCAGATTCGGGTTCTCCATCTCACCCTGAGTAAAGTGATTCAGCAGAAGGGGCTGAATGGGTTGTCCCAAGCAGCCTGGCCCCCCAGGTCGGGCAGAGGAGGCCGGGGAGCTGGGGAAAGAGCTGGTGTGGGACAAAGGCACTTATCTTCCTGAGGCAGTGGCGGGACAGGCTGCCAGCTCCCCCAGCCCTGGGCAGTGGCATGTGAAGCACTTGCCCGCCCAACGTGCCGGGTAAAGAAGCAACAGCTGCAGGGGCCCTTCTGCTGCCTCAGGAGCTGTGACAGCATCCGGGAGCCAGGCCGGGTCTAAATTTAAACTCCTGCTTTGTGTGTTTGTCCATGCAAGTGCAGGCTCCAGCCCCCACTCCCCCATCTCCCTCCTCTCCGAGAAGGGAGATCCAGAGGAGCTCCAGCTGGTTGGGACCCGAGGAATGGGAGCTTGGCCGTGAGGCAGGAGGGGGAGGAAGAGCTAGGGGAGAAACACCATGGAGCCTGCTTCTCCCCAGGATGACGTGAAGAAGAGGCAACAGAAGGAGAAGTCCAAGAAGCCGGTGCCGCCAGCAGCCCCCCGGCCAGCCAGGGCTCTCTTCTGCTTAAGCCTTCAAAACCCGCTGCGGAAGGCCTGCATCAGCATCGTGGAGTGGAAGTATCCTTGTGTGTGCCCGTGGGCAGGGGTGCTGGGCAGCAGGACCCGTGGGCTGCGGGCAGGAGAGCTCTCAGGCCACCTCAAGCCTGTGCTGCTGTCTCTTTGGGTCCATAAAAGGCAAGGAGGTGCTCGACGAGCCCCGGTAGGATGCAGTGGCCATTGCAGCCATGCAAAGCATGAAGAGGCTTGTGGGGACCTTTGGGAGGGTGGTGTGGTGCATGGGCAGCCTGGGTGGCAAGGGACTTGTTTTGTGTTGGTGGGAGCTGTGCTGGGGAGAAACAAGGGAGAGCTTGTGAGGGAAGAGGGTTTGGCGTGTGAGGAGGGGGCATGGTGCCCATCCTGGGGTGGCGTTGGTGCCAGGCAGGAGGAAGGTCAGGCTGGGGGAGTGGGAGCTGAGGATGGAGCAGGGGACAACATGCTGCCCCAGGGGAGAGGTTTGGGGGTGGGCAGCAAGACCATGGGGAGATGCTTGGGATGGCTCTTTGTGTGTGTCACCACTTGCCTGGTCCCACAGCTGCTCCCTGCCCTGGTGATGGGGGCTGGCCAACACCCTCCCAATCCTTACCGACACCATTGTCCTCTCAGCCCCCCTGTCCCATCCCTCCCTGGCACTGCTGTCACAGGTGAAGGCTTTGGTGGGTGAGGGGCAGTGCTGCTCAGAGGGACAGTGTCCCTCTGTCTCTGGCTTCAATTGGGGATGGCATTTAGGTGGTTGCTCTTTGATTGGCTGACTTTTCACTGGGGCAGGAGAGCTTGGAAATATCAAAATGTCTTTTTTCTGCCACCCATCCAGGAACTATTTTAGGCCATTAGGTGCCACTTTGTTTACCTGAACTTTGTGGGAGAGAAGAGGATGGGAGATGAAACATTTCACAATGTTTCAGCAAAACACTGGGGCTCAAACAGAAGCGATGGAATTTAGGGACGTTTCCAGTTGTTCCACCCCAACTTTTCTCATTTCAATTACTGAACCTATCTGCATGTTCCTGGCCTTGGCAGGACCATCCCGGCCCTGGCCAGGCTTGGCTTCTCTTTGAGGTGGCTTGGAAGCCCGAGGCTGGCTGTGTTGCTGTACATATGGTGCCCCAGGGACACCACAACCATGCCCCCATGCTGCCAGAGATGCCATCTTCTTCCTCAAGGCCCCGGGTGCCCGTTTGCAGGCACTGGGGGCATGCTCACAGCACTGGTGCTGTGCTGGTTGTGGATTCTGAACCCTTGTC
Organism: Brachypteracias leptosomus; assembly: GCA_013401335.1. Classification (NCBI taxonomy): domain Eukaryota; kingdom Metazoa; phylum Chordata; class Aves; order Coraciiformes; family Brachypteraciidae; genus Brachypteracias; species Brachypteracias leptosomus. Next base: position 8,435 of record VYZX01001319.1, read on the forward strand.
CCTTCACTGCAAAGGGGCTCTCTGTCCTTCGAGGAGAGCGAGCAGAGCTGAAATTGGGGAATTCTCCATTTCTGCTTGTCCAGCACGAGGACTGGGTTGTTCTAGAAGCACAGGGAAGGGAACTGTGCCTGTGTCTTAAATAGGCACTGAGCATGGAAGAAACTTGTGCATAAACCCCAGTGGCAGGGGAAGGGCTGGAAACAGGGTTTACATCTTCCAACATGCTCAAACATATTCCTCCTCGTGGGCCAGCACATGCCAGAGAGTGGGGGCGCAGCAGGGGGCTTTCCTACCTTGGTGCCCTGGAAGGGGAGCGTACAAGGGGGAGGTGGGTGTCCCACCAGGGAGGTTACAGGTGCAGGTGGTTCTGGCCTGTGCAGTGCAAACGATCCAGGGCATCGGGTTTCTCCAGCACCTCTCTTGTGCTTGGCTGTATTTGTACCCACGTGCCCCTGGCTGCCCTTGTTCAGAGATCGTGGTTTGCAAGGCATGACAGGGTCGTTCCAGTTCCCGTGGTCTTCAGGGCCAGGCAAGCTGCCAGGGGGAGATTAGCTGTGACCATTTTCCTTGGGGATACGTGGCGTCTGGCTTCGGTAGGGCAGAGCACAGTGCTGTGCCTTGGGCCCATCTCTGCCGTAGAGCTCCTGCTGGGGGAGCACAGAGCTGAGCCACGGGAGTGGGACAGGGTCTTTTCCAGGCAGTTGGAGAGTGGGGGTTGTCACTGCTCACAGCCCAGGGTGAGTGAAAGTCGGGCTGGCTTCAGGCAGGGGTGTTTTTCTGCTGAAATTTGCTCACTTCTCAAGAAGCACGTTTGTTAGCACGAGGAATCTGGGTACTCTGTGAATTGCTGGGTATTGTGTGCTTGACAGCTTGCCCAGCAAGCTGCTGGTTGTTGGGATCTATCTAGCTTTGTGGTGTCACCCTGGTATTCCAGGTTGTTTTGCGGCCAGGAGGACTTCAAGGCAGGTGGGTGAGGAGTCTCTAGACCCTGGAGGACCCCAGACCTGCAAGGCACTAAGGTCCTAGTTCTTGCTGCGGAGCAGCTGTTGAGACCCTTGAATGCTGTGTGGCAGGAGGCTGCTGGAGAGGAAGAAGTGAGGTTGCAGTTCAAGGCAATGAGGAGGATGATGAGGCTCTGGCTCAGGGGCAAGAGGCAGAGACACCAGGCCAGAGCCCGGTGACACCACATGCCTCTTTTTTGGTTCAGTTTATGTCCCACCCCACTTCTGCAGGCTGATTGCAGCTCCAGTTACAAGATGGGTCACCCTTTGAGGAGGGCTGCTCAGCTCACTCTGCCCAAGCAGGCAGGGAAGCCTCTAACCCCTGGGCTCTGCCCGTTCCCTGGGACATGGAGGGGAACAGCTTTTCCAGCTGACTTTAGTTTTTAAAGTGCCATCAAGCCGATGGATAGATGAGTCCAGAAAAGGTGAGTTTGCATTTTCTGGTATGGCCACTGCAGCCCAAGACCTCAGCATAATTATCTGGAAAGCTGGGCTAGTTAGTTGATTAACCGTGATGCAGGGAAGCGTCAGTGTGGCTGCAGGGCCTCTCTGCTGAGGTTCAGGAGCTGTGCGGAGCTCTGTGGTGGCATCAGTGTGCGTGGCAGAGCTGCAGGTGTTCCCACAGAGAATGTTCGTGGGAGCTGTTCTCTTTTGGAAGATCTACCCAATATGAAATGGGAGTGCTGGGAAATCCTGTCGTGTACTGGGACCTCCGTGCGCTGGATGAGATTTCCCAGTTTGCCCATGATGGCAGGTTGGTAGTTAGGGGTGAGGGCGGGGATGAGAGATCTCAAAACAGTTCATGGGGGTAACTGCTGGCTGTGGTCTTGAGTGTGGGTGTTGGCTGATAGGACAGTGGAGAGGAGAAGGGGAATGTGCTGGCATGTCACTCACTGCTTGTTGATTTTCACTAGGGGGGTCTGTCTCAGTGGGCAGCTGGACCAACATTTTCATTTCCTGCATCTGCTTTTAGTTTCAGTGGCTTCCAGGAATACCGGGATTGGGGGCAACTGAGATGCACTCGTCAAGAAACATCGTTGGCCAGGAAACGTTGAGATTAGCATTGTGACCAAAAGTGTTCCTTGGAGGTTTTTGTGCCATGCTGTACCCAGCTGTCTTCTGGCAGCACGAGGCCACTAGATGGGTGGAGAAAAGCCCTTTGCTGTATGTGCCTCCCTGCCTGGGGTAGTGTCTGGGCACCAGCACTTCCGAGCTGCAGCAGGGCCTGGAGGGGACCAGCACAGGGCAGCAAAAGATGACGCTTGTCTTCTTCTGACCAGCTGTCTGCTGCACTCCTGTGGTACCACACAGCGGTGGGTGTGGGCCGTGCTGGGAGCACCAGAAAGCGGGGTCCCTGGCTGAGAACCTGGCCGTGGATGAGGTCCTAGAGCCAGTCTGAGCTCTTTTGGGGCTTCAGGAACATGATAGCTGAAGCTTGACCGTGAAGTTTCAGTGGCCCACCAGAGCAGTGACAGCAGCAGGAGCCTGGGAGTGACCAGGTGTCCATCCTGGGGCCTGCAGGGGAAGATGGCAAATGACCGCATTTGTTCAGAGATGTCATAGGGCCCAAACACACACAAAAGCACAATTCCACCTTTGAGGGAGTGGGATGGAGCTCAAGCTGAGCACTCTGGTTACTCCCAGCTCATGGCACTCCTGGGGACAGTAGGACATATGGGCATGTTAGCAGTTGGATGCTCTGCTAGAGGAGACCCTGGCTGAGCTGTCTTACTCCTAGATACCTTCCTGGAATGGAGACAGGGCCCACTTGAGATCTGCTGCTCGCAGGTGCTGGGTACACAGGGAGCCAGGACCAACTCCCTCTGAAGGGTGATGCTTTGGTTAAGTGCCTGCATTACACAAGAGGATCCTGACCCTTCAGGATGATTCACTGAAGGGTGAGGAGGAGGAAAGCACCAGTTCTCCCATGCCCTCATTATTCCTCCACTGTAGCCTTTTAATTTGTGCCCCCTCCCCATATGTGCTGTGCCAGAGCTGCCCCTTTCCAGCAGCCATGTGCTGAGTGTCCAGGCCCCGTGCCTCGTCCTGACTCGTTCCCTCCCTCTCCAGGGACCAAACAATGGGCAGCAACTCAGGCTGTGTGGAAGGTGAAGTCCCACGGCTCCCTCGGGTGCTCTGCCCAGTGGGAGGTTGTTTCCCCACGGGCAGCGGCGTTTCCCCACTCACAGCCCAAGAGCACAGGGCAGGGATGCACCTGGTTGTTCATTCCTGTCTCCACTCCTTAACACGTCCTCTCAGACCCTTCGAGATCATCATCCTCCTGACCATCTTTGCCAACTGTATTGCACTGGCCATCTACCAGCCAATGCCCGAGGATGACACTAATGTTGCCAACTCCAGCCTGGTAAGGAACAGCCCTTCCTGCTGTCCCGGGGGCTTGGTTCTGAGGGCTCTGCAGAGCTGCTCGCTCAGTGTGGTGTGGGGGCAAGATGGTGATACCTGTAGTGCTGCTGCCCCGGGGGTGCGCTCGGGTGGTGTCGGTCCAGAGAGAGATGCTGCAAAGTCAGGAGGAACAGTTTTGGGCACCACAGAATAAGAAGGACATAACTTAGGGCTGAGGGGCTGGAGAGGGACAACGAGGCTGGTGAGGGCTCTGGAGAGTATGTCGTATGAGGAGTGCCTGAGGGACCTGGGATTGTTTAGCTTGGAGAAGAGGAGGCTGAGAGGAGCCCTCATTGCTCTTCCCAACTACCTACAAGGAGGTGGTTGTGTGGCTGGGGTTGGTCTCTTCTCCCAAGTAACTAATGACAGGACAAGAGGGGATGGCCTCAAGTTGCACCAGGGGAGGTTTAGATTGCACGTTAGGAAGAAGTTCTTTGCTGACAGAGTGGTCAGGGACTGGCCCAGGCTGCCCAGGGAGGTGCTGGAGTCACCATCCCTGGAGGGGTTCAAAAAAGAGGTAGACGTAGCACCTGAGGCTATGGTCTAGTGGTCAGGGACAGGTTGGGATGAAGGTTGGACTTGATGATCCTGAAGGTCTTTTCCAACCTAAATGATTCTCTGATTCTAAGGAAGGTGAGTGGTGGAGAAACTGCTGCACCATGGGTTTTAGAGGGCGTGAAACCACTTCTAGGTTGGGATCGAAGGGAGCGGGTTGGAGTGTGAAGCACATGGGAAGGAAGAATTAATCCCCTCATTTTTTTGTTGTGACACTTCCAAAAGGAAATAACCGTGCTCCAAAAAAGCTCTAATGTTTTGTTGCAGCATTTTTGGAATAAAATGTTATGACCTTTCATTTCGGAACTGTATTTCAATTTGGGTACTTTAAGAAGGAGGAAAGCCACCTCAGTTAAGCAGAGAGATTGCTCCTTTCCAATGAGTTATTCCTTTTTTTTTTTTTTTCCCAGTCACTCCATTTTGCTTGGAGTAAAATGTTTTGATCTGACCCAGCTCAATAGTTGGCACTATTTTTAGTTTGCCACTGCTTTGCCCTCCTCAGATCCCTCTTGCAGTTCAATCCACAGTAATTTCCATTGGGTCTCAGTTCGGTGACTGAATTAAAGCATCTAAATAGACCCTTTGCTAACATGATGTTCTCTTTGGCTGGTCCCAGGACTCCTCAGTGTTGGGGTGGGGTGTATGCAGATATTGCTGGCAACTTGTGACTTCAGAAAGCACCTCTCTGTTTTTTGCCTGTTCCTTAGAGACTCTGCAGGGGAAAATATTGGAGCAATCAGAGAATCTGAGTTAGAAAATGCAAAGTAAGGTTTTACTTGTGCAATTTTTAGTTGCTTGGACTACTTTGGCCTTTCCCTCTTCACAGGCTTTTAGAGGCAGTGAAGATAGTGTTTACTTCTCATTTCTTTGGGAAAAGAAGAAAAGGGGTCACTGTTGGCAATAGGTGACTGTGTCTTGTAGAAAGCAAGCCAGGATAGGTCCACAGAGGAGAGGAATTAAAAATACCCACAGAGATTTAATTCTTGGGTTGTTCCTTCAGCCTCCGTGTGAGCTGGCTGATCATCTCCTCTCGAGCCCGGGACATGGCTAAGCTCAGGATGCTGGTGTTGGTTTCTTCCCTGGCTGAGGGGGCACAGCAGGATCTGGAAAGTGCAGTTATCTCAGCAGAGAGATGGGGCCTTGAGCAACCTGGGCTAGTGGGAGAAGTCCCTGCCTGTGTCAAGAGGGGTTGGAACTAGGTGATCTTTAAGGTGCCTTACAACCCAAACCATGCTGTGATTAAAGAAGCAAAGCAAGACTGGGGCAGGTGGAGCATGGAAAGCAAGAGGTGGGGATGGTGGGGACAGGAGCTTCCTGATGGGAGAGGGGTTGGGCTTTGGCTGAGAGCAGGACACCTGTGAGGCAGAGCTGAAGAAAGCACAGCAGCATGTGGCACGGTGGGGGGACAGCTTGGGAGCAGCTCCTGGGCAGGGCCTGATGCTTCCCAGGAAAAACCAGCAGCCTTCCCCATTACTGGGAGGCAGGCGATTGTGCACTGGGCAATGTCGTGTAGGAATGAAATTGCCCCTCTCTTTCTTGTGTATTAGATTACTTTGGCTAGACCCTGTTGGGGGATTTTTCAGACTGTTGCCTTTCCACCCTCTGTGTCAGGAGCCGGACAGCCCCAGGCGTCTGTTCTCTGGTCCCTGCTCTGCCTGTCCCTTTGTCATCACGTTCTGGTGGCTTTGCAGAGGCAATCCCAGCTCAGAGCTGAGCTGCACCCCCCCACCTCGGGTATGGTCCGTGCTGGGCACGGGACCCGCAGCCAGTGCAACAAGGGCTTCTTGGAGGCATTTCCCTCCGCAGCACAGAGATGCTGCAATGCATTTAATTTTTAATTGCCTCTCTTCATTGCCCTGTTCTCCCCAGAGAGGCTTGAGTTTGTCTAAAGACCTTGAAAGAGTTGAGGAGTCAAAACGTGTGAGGGGAATGTAAGAGCAGTGAGGATGTTGTCCCCCGTGATCTGTGGAAGCAGGACTGAGGCCACTCTCCTCAGAGCTCACTGGAAAGGGTGTGCAGGAGCCTGTCCCACCTGAGCTGCCTTCAGAGGAGCCCACTGCATCCAAGGCATGCAGTGCAGTGAAAGCCACCCTGCTCTGAAGCTGAGTCTCCAGCAAGGAGAGGCGTGGGAAGGGAGGATCTCCTGGAGACCTCTGCTGCCACTTTCTTCCTGCAAGGTTGGGAAACCCGGAGAGCAGCCACACTTGTGACTTTGTCTCTCCAGGACCACTTGGGGAAGATTTGCACACAGCTTACACTAAATTCAGAATGAGTCTCATGAAAACTTTGGTAACCAGAACTCATTTTGGCAGGTGGAAAAAGTGTATTTAATAACCCATCAGTCTGCTATGAATCGGTTTCACTTTATCCTGGAAGAAGCACAGTTGCTTAATTTCAACGTGTCTCATTATTATTCACTCTGGATTAGATTTCTTCTGATGCAGAGGATTTTTTGGTAATGCTGTTTTTGTCTAATTTTGCCTGATTCTGATGAAATCAAAATATTTTCTTCAACCCTGATGAAATTATTCTGACTTTTCAAGCCAGACAAAAATTCACAGCATCTATTTTCACTTTGAATTGAGTTTCTGACTTGCCAGCGAGCTTCATCTGACACCGTTTTTCTTTCACTAGCAGCCTTGCTCCGGGAGCAGGTTCAGAATGTGTTTAGGATATTCAAGGGGATTCCCCCAAGAAAATACAGATATCTGCATGTGAGCCAACTGCCTGGGCTCCCTTTATGGTCAACAGGGAAATAAAGGCAGATTTGGGGTTTGTCTCCTGAGGCGGTTGGTCTCCTCCTGAGGTTCTGGTGTTGGACACGCACACACTGAAGTACCTGGTTTTGGCCGTTGTTGGGACCCAAGGGGACTGCTCAGAGGGAGGTCACCCTTTCAGAGCATCCAACAGCAGCTGGGCTGAGTCCCGTGTGCTTTGTAGGTGTGGAACACGGGGCCAGGCTGGGGCCTGTGCTGTGGGCCCCGAGTTGGGGTTGGTCTATGGAGGAGTCACAACCCAGCAACAGGTTTTGTTCCCCAAGGCCCCAGAGGCAGAACCTGGCCCAGGTGTGTGAGGCCCCAACTGCCCCCAGGATTGTCATTGGGGTGGTGGGTGAGGCCAGAGAGAGATCAACCAGGAACCAGGAGCTGAACCAGTTGAGAGAAGCAACAGAAGAAAGAAGAAGCACCAAGGAGCTGATCAGTTTGAAAAGAGTCCCTGCAGAAGAGAGCTCCTGTTGGGGCCAGTTGGAGGAGCTGCTTGTTGGGGTCACTTGCTGAGCTCTCTCTCAGTGCTGTGTCCCTGTGGGGGACCTCAGCTGGGCTGAGGCCCTTGGACAGGGTGGCTTTGACCTTGAGAAGATTCCATTCTACCCTTGAGAGATAAACAAGAACAAGAATAACTGCGAGATAAACAAGGTGTTGACCAAAAACTGAGGGGCAGGGATTCTTGTGGCAGAAAAGCTGAGTTGTGATGAACTGTGCAAATATTGTCCAATAACAAAGAATAATAACAACTTTGGACCAATGGGGACAAGACACCTTTGGGGAAAACAAGGAGAAAAGAAAGTATAAATGTACAGAGAAAGAGAACAATAAAGGCTTCTGGTTTTGCTTGCTTGCTTTTGCTAAGATTTGTTGTCGCTTCGTCCGTCCTGACCGCGACATGTTGCCCCTTGGCTGGTTTGAGATGGAGAAGAGCAAACAGGTGAAAAATAAAAGAACAAAAGGTGAAGTTGTGCTGAGGGGATGTTGCTGAGTTTGGTGTTGGCCTGAGGAAGAAGAGAGCTGGCAGCACAAAACTGGCGTAGTCAGGAGGATGGTTTGAAGAGGGAGAGAGCTGGCAGAAGACCCGTGCACAGGCCATGGCCCGTGTGTAGGCACTGCTAGTACCCCAGATACTGGCTTTACTGTTGGACTTGATGATCTTACAGATCTTTCCCAGCCTTAATGATTCTCTGATTAATGAGTCTGTGTTAAGGTAGAACAGATGTTTAGTGTAAAGGAGTATTCTTCCCAAAATCCCACCAGCTTGGGTTGCTTTGGGTTGTATCTCTGTGTTTGAAAGCCTGAGCAGAGCCCCAGGCACAATCCAGTTACAGGAATGTGGGCATCTGATGCTGTTACTGGTGTCCTGGATCTCTCTCTGCTGCTCTGGAGGGGTGCAGCTTGCTTGTGGGTCTTGTGTAACACCTGCCAGCCCAGGATTGTCCCATGTAGCCCAGGGCATCTCAGGTATTGCTGAAAACAGCCTAGTTTGGGCAGCTGGCTCATGTCCAGCAGTTCTTGAGCAGATGCTGCTGGTCCAGTGCTGGTTTTGAAGAGCGAATACGTGCTGTTGGGTGTCTGTCCCTTGGGGCTGTCATGGGTGACTCGCTGCAGCAAAGTCCTGGATACGTGTGGCTTTCCTAGAGCCTGAGGTCACCCTTGATCTCCTAGAGTCCTCTAAGAGTTGTGAGAATAGACCATGTGCCTGCTCATCTCCGTGCATCTCCCACCACTCAGTGCATGGGACTTTAGAAACTACTGTTGCTTTTTTAGCCAGCATCTTGAGGGATACAGCAGCTAGAAAAAATACAGCAGCTTCCAAAGCCTGCTCCATCAGGCAGAATGCCCCGTGGTCCCCAACTGCGTAACATGGCTTCCTCTGAAGGGACCTTGCTGAGCATCTGCTCCTGGCCCTGGAGAAGGGCAGATTAGCCACAGCTCCTTTGGATTTCTCTTCCTCTAAGTTGGGCTCTCCACACCCTGGGTCTGACTGGTGTCAGCTGAGCCGTCACCTGCACTTTGTCCAAATCATTCTCCATGAATGGCCCTTGGTTTTGCTGGCTGGGGTGGTAGCACCCAGCAAAGCCTTTTCAAGCCAAGCAGACCTAGGCCATCTAGTCCAAGGAAAGCCCTCAGGAATACCACCAAGGTGTCCCACAGACCCCTGACCAGACGTGGGGCAGCTGGTGTGACGGGAAAGGGACATGGAGCAATGAGGACCTATGGAGAGGGAGTGAGGGAGATGCAATGAGGAACAGCTTGTTGCAGGGCCTGGCCCCTCCATGCTTGTGTAGCTGCTGGAGATGTTGGTTGCTTGTTTGGTTCCTGTCTCTGCAGCCCGGGGTTTTGTCAGGGCCTGGTCTGTCACTTGTTTATGGGAAGGAACGAGCTGTGGCTGGGGGATGCGGCAGGAAAATCACAACATCACAGAGCAGCTGAGGATGGAGGGACCTCTGGAGATCACCACCTGCTCTAAAAGATTTGTTCAAGCGTTTCAAAAACTCTCCCAAATTCTTTCCTGCTCATCTCCCCATCCCAGGCACTCCCTGTGCTGTTACCGGGGCCACTGTGGGGAGCAGAAATGCTTCTCTTGGTGTCTCCTCCCAGACGTGGTTTGCAGCAGCCCCAAGGGATGTGCCTCCCACGGTGCTCTCCTGTGCTGGGTACCAGGTTCCCCACTGCCTGCTCAAGGGAGCTTTCCTCTGCTCCAGCCTTCATTTCTACCTTGATCTCCAAAGGAAGCCTTTGAGTTGGTTGTAACTGTGTTCTCATATGTTCATTGGTTGTCCTGTCCCCTTCTCCTTCTCACATCTGCAGGGCTTAGACACATTCAGGAGGACACTGTTTTGCAAAGTATGGTTGCTAAAAGTCTTTGGAGATCACCCTTGCAGGTGTTTTGTGTTTTAAAAGCCCTCAGCAGCCCAGCTGCCCGCCCTGTGTCCTGGTGCAGACAGTCCATGTGTGTGTCCTGGGCAACCCGTTGGTGCTCATTCAAAAAGCTTTTTTATTAGGGAAAGAGGGTTGCCCAGGGGGAGTTGTGGAGTCCTTGGAGACATTAAGAACTGTTGTGGGCAAATTTCTGAGCAACCCACTATAGGCTGGCCCATCTTTGAGCAGTGAGGGCTTGGACTAGGTGATCTGCAAAAAATCCCTGCCAGCCTCAGACCTCCTGTGATCTGTGACCACTGCCTCAGCCATGGCAAGGGCCACCCCTCAGCCTTGCAGTGAAGGATGGTGTGGGGCAGTGGAGGAGGTGGGTGCTGGAGCTGCAGGGGAAAGGGGAACAGGGCCTGACTGGATGGAGAGGTTCTAGGGGAGGTGCAGTGGCTGCTGGTGCGGGAGGAGGAGGAGAGCAGGAGGCTGGGGACAGTTTGGAGGGGTGTGAGTGCTGCACGCAGATGTCTTCTGCTGGGAAGGAGGGTCAGCTGTCTGGCTATGCTGTGGTCACACTGTCCCTCACCACCTACCCCCACTTTGGTCAGCTGGGAGGCTTTATCCAAGCCCTGCTCCCCCTGTTCCCTGGGAAGAGACACCAGGACCATGGAGCTGGGGCTTGTTCTGAGAGCCCTGCCTGGCTGTAGGGGCTGACGTTGTTGAGCAGGTTGGAGCTGTGTCATCTCGCATTGCCCCAGCATGGTGCACACTGTTATTCCTGCAACTCACCCAACACCCCCAGGTCAGGTTTCTCTGTGTCCCCTGACATGGTTCAAGCATGTGTGTGCAGCAGCCCAAGCTGTCCTGAGACCTGCAGCTTTTTATAGTGGCTTTTTGAAGACTGGGCTCTTGATCCACCCAATCCCAGCTCTGCCAGGCAGCCTGGCCACCCTTCCCTGGGCAGCCTCCCCCTGCGGGCAGCCAGCTGTGGATGCTGGGGGTGCTGAGGGGACGGTGGGTGGTGGTGGCACAGAGCAGGTCCTGAGCTGCTAGAAACCAGCCAGGGGTGTGATGAGGGCAGCACAGGTGTGCCTGTGCCAGGTCACTGTGTGTCCCTCGTGGCGTGGGCACGGGCAGCCCCCGGGTCCTGAGCACGGTCTCTGAGCTGACCTGCAGTGTGGGCAGCACCCGTGGTGGGGGAAGTGCCCGACTCATTTCTTCTCAAAAGAGCCTGGGTAGGTGAAGTGAGGTCTGCACCAGGCACAGGACATGTGCTGCTGGACCTGGTGTAAAGTCTGCCAGGACAAATATCCCTTGGCTTCTTTCTGCTGGTACCTGGAGGTGGCAGGAGGTTTGCCCTGGCTCAGGACATCGCTCTGTGGCCACATGAGTTTCATTGCCAGTGTGTGTCCTGCAGCTGTACCTACCGCTTGGAGTCCAGATGGAGGAAGGTGATGAGTGGTGTCCCTCAGGGGTCTGTGCTGGGACCCGTGTTGTTTAATATCTTCATTAAGGACATTGACAGTGGCATTGAGGGCACCCTCAGCAAGTTTGCTGATGACACCAAGCTGGGGGGTGCAGTTGATGTGCCAGAGGGACGGGATGCCATGCAGAGGGACCTGGATAGGCTGGAGAGGTGGGCCCAGGGGAACTTCATGAGGTTCAACAAGGACAAGTGCAGGGTCCTGCACCTGGGCCAGGGTAAGCAACACTATCAGTCTAGGCTGGGAGAGGATACACTGGAGAGCAGCCCTGGGGAAAGGGACTTGGGGGTGCTGGTGGATGAAAAACTGGATATGAGCCACCAATGTGCAATTGCAGCCCAGAGGCCAATCCCAGCCTGGGCTGCATCAAAAGAGCTGTGGGCAGAGATCAAGAGAGGTGATTCTGCCCCTCTGCTCTGCCCTGGGGAGACCTCACCTGGAGCTCTGTGTCCAGTTCTGGAGCCTCCAGCACAAGAAGGATGTGGACATATTGGAGCATGTCCAGAGGAGGCCACCAAAATGCTCAGGGGAATGGAGACAGGATGGGAGAGTTGGGGCTGTTCAGCCTGGAGAAGAGAAGGCTCCAGGGGGACCTTAGAGTGACCTTCCAGGACCTGAAGGGGCTCCAGGAAGGCAGGGAAGGATCTGTTCAAAAGGGTTTGTAATGACAGGACCAGGAGTGATTGTTTTAAGCTGGGAAAGGAGAGATTTAGGCTGGAGATTAGAAAAAAATTCTTTAACATGAGGGTGATAGATGAGTGGAATGGGCTGCCCAGAGAGGGGGTGGTGGCCCCATGCCTGGAGTCCTTCAAGGTGAGGCTGGATGGGGCTGTGAGCAGCCTGCCCTAGGTAGAGATGTCCCTGCTGGTGTAGGGAGATTGGAGCAGATGACCTCTGGAGGTCCCTTCCAGCCTGAAACATTTTATGATTCTACAACTTCTCTGCCAACATCAGAACTTGCCCACAGTTCACAGCCACATGAGCCATGGTAACTGCACCCACAGGTGTAGGACAAGTGATGGGGGATCCCTCTGGCCAGCACTGATGGATCACTGCATAGAACCCTCCTATTGGCCATGCCAAGACTTCTCCTTGTACTAGAGGGGTTACACCAGCAGGACGGACCAGGATTTTCCAGCTCCATGTAGGTGGCTGGGTCTGCCAAGCACAGCAGTGAGCTGGTGCTGTGAGGACATTGCAGTTACTGCCTGTCCCAGGATGAGGGAGCGTGGCCGGGTCACAGGGGGCTGCCCATTGGCTGTCCCTTGGCCCGGGTTTGATCCTTGCTGCTCAGTGGCTGCCCATGGTGGGCACAGACCACTGGAGCCAGCCAGAGCACCCTTCAGCTGGTTTGGCCTTCTCCAAAGGACCTCCAAGGAATGGCAACTCACCTTTTGGTTCTGGGCAAGGGGTTGTTAGAGCGAGGTCCTTGCTGGTCACAGACCCTGCAGCCTGGTTCTGTTCTGCTGGATGAAGCTTTTGTGATGCTGGGGCTCCAGGTTGGATCCTGACACCAGCCTGGGGCTGCTGTAGCTTGCAGGGGGTTCCCCCTGCAGTGTCCGTTTGCAGCAGGGGAGATACCTCACCACAGCACTGGCTTCTGGTGCAGCTCTGCATTCCCTCTGTACCTGCATGGTCTCCACAGTGGTTGTATTGACTTGTCTGGGGTCACAAGGCTTCTGGGGACAGACAAGGGGGGATCTGTCAAGGGAAGGGAGGCAAGTGACATTGATTTGCCTTAGCTTTTAGCCTTTGCTAAAACCTTAATGGCAGAGCCCTGGTAACACCAGTAGTGACAGTGCTTAGATCCTTGCTCTTGCCTTTGCTGCCCTCAGATGCAGTAAGGAACTGTCACTTGTGTGGGTGACAGTTGTACCGGGACACTTGGCATGGCCATGGGGGAGCAGAGCTGCTGTCTGAGCCCCGGCCTTGGTCTCTCACATGGGCAGCATTTCAGTGGCGAGCCAGAGGCACCCTGAGAAGGTGTGTTCGCAGCCCTGCAGCCTTCCCCTGCAGAGACCTGCCCCTGGTTTGGTCCCAGAGAGCTGGTTCTGCCTTTCTGAGCACGGTTCCCTGCAAAGCCCAAGCAGGGATGCTCCTTGCCCTTCATGGGGTGCAGATGGAGGAGAGGGGCCATGGAAAACCAGGAATATAAATAGCCCCATCCATCCGGCTGCTTCAGAGAGACTTTAATCCCGGTCTGGAAGGGGCTGTCAGCAGCAGGGGCAGGGCTGGCAGTGACATGCAGCGCCAGGTGGGCACAGGCTGCTTTTGGCCTTGCTCCAGGGAAAGATGAGCTGTGCCGAGCCCCTGCAGTGGTGCCAGGTCCCTCCTGGGACGGGTACGATGCCTTTGCCCACAGGGCCTCCAGGCCAGTTTCTAGCAGCTCACTCTGCCAGGCAGATGTCTGGCATTGGGTAGGAGCTCTTGAGCCCAAGGCTTCGCCTCCCTGGCAGCCCAGAGCAGGGGGGGAGCCACAATGCAGCTGCCTTGTCCCACAGTGATGTGTGGTGTCTCCAGGACAGACCCAGCAAGTTTTCAGCTGGAGAGGATGAGGAGAAGGTGTCAGTGCTGCCTGTGGGAGAATGGGAGGGTGAGGCAGCAGGGAGGAGAACCGGAGATGTGCACTGTCCTGGGCCGGGCACCTTTGGGTGCTGGGTTGGGAAGTGGTGGCTTTGCTGGCATAGGTAATAAGAGCAGGTCCTGGCAGCATACCATTGGAGGGATGCAGGACATCATGCTGCAGGTCAGAGGGTGGCACGTGGTGGACCCACAGGCCACCCCTTCCTGCCCAGGGTAGCCACAGTGCTGTGTGGGGTGCAGGTGAGACCACAGATGGATTGGCAGCAGGGGCTGATCCAGAGACACATGGAGGGCAGCCGTGCATGGTGGTGATACCAGGGGAGGTGGCAGTCACTCTAACCCAGTATTCTGTCCTGCTTGCCTTTCCGATCCCCAGGAGAAGATGGAATATGCCTTCCTCATCTTCTTTGCCATTGAGGCAATGCTCAAGATAATTGCCTATGGGTTTCTTTTCCACACGGATGCCTATCTCCGAAACGGCTGGAATGTGCTCGACTTCTCCATCGTGACTCTAGGGTAATGCAGCGGGGAGCTGCTGGTGCTCAGCCTGTGGCAGGTCTGCTCCAGAGCCCATCAGCTACATCAGATTTTCTAGTGGCTTTGGGGGCCACTTGCAGATTATATTCATGGCCTTCTCCCATGAGTCCTCTTCTTCATGCCCTGACATCCCCTGGGATCCTCTCCAACTCCTGTTTCTCCCTGTCTGACTCCTCCATGCCTCTGAGGTCTCCTTGCCCTGGAGGATGGGAGTGGGCTGGGGTCCTCTGGGGTTTGTCACACAGAGGGAGGGTCCACTGGGCACCACAGGAGGGAGGTACTCCGGCTGCCCAGCAGTGATGGTGGCACCCAGCAGAGGGCTGCCCAGCCAGAAGTATGCCCAGGAGTTGGGCTTAGCCAAGAGCTGTTCCCTGGGTCAGGCTGACCATAGCCAACAGAGTCCCGTTCCCGGCCTTCCCACCTGCAGAGCTCTGAACCTTAGCACAGATCTCTTGGTCTCCATCCTCATGCCCTTCTCTTTCTCCCTGTCTTTCCTTGTGCTTCTCCCCCTCCCTCCCTCCCCTGCCCCGTGCCCCGGCTCTTTCAGGCTGATCACCATGACCCTGGAGCAGGTCAATGCGAAGCAGGGAGGGACCTCAGGGGGAAAAGGTGGCTTTGACGTGAAGGCGCTGCGAGCGTTCCGAGTGCTGCGACCCCTGCGCCTGGTGTCCGGAGTGCCGAGTGGGTGCTGGGTGCCCTGACAGCAGGAGGGGCTGCGGGTGGATCCAGCCTCTGTGCCTGGCCAGGGTGGGGGGCCACAGGGCAGGTTTCTTGTTGCTGCTGGGCCACGGTGGATAGAGAGAAGCCACAGGTTCTTGCTCATCCCTACGGCTTGCAGGGGTCACCGCTGGGGGTCTGCAGGTCAGCACACATACAGCTCCCTCTGTGCCTCAGTGTCAGCACCTTTGGGTGGCCACTGTGAAAGGGGCCAGGAATTGCCTCTAGTTTCTCAGGGCAGGGATCTCTCTCCCCCATAACTCATGTGAATTCAGCCAGGAGGAGAGCAACAGAACAAGTGGAGGGGTGTGAAGCAGCCCCCAGCACTGCCTAGAGCCTGGCTCTGCTGGAATCTTCCATGTGCTTGCATAGTGGGTAGAGAAAGGATTTCTTGCTTCAGAGATTTCAGTCCCAACCCACTTGTGTCCCTCTTCCCTTGGCATGGGGCGTTTCAGAGGCTGCTTTTCAGAAGGCCTGGCGGGAATGCAAGGTGCACCCAAAGCTGTTTACAAAGTGGCTGACCTCCTCTCCCTTCTCCTTGGTGCAGGCCTTCAGGTCGTCCTGAACTCCATCATCAAGGCCATGGTGCCCCTGCTCCACATTGCCCTGCTGGTCCTCTTCATGATCATCATCTATGCCATTGTTGGGCAAGAGCTCTTCAAGGGAAGGATGCACAAGACCTGCTACTACCTTGGGACAGGTGGGGCTGTGACAAGGGGGCAATATTCTCCCCCTCTACTCTGCCCTGGTGAGACTGCATCTGGAGTATTGTGTCCAGTTCTGGGCTCCTCAGGTCAAGGACACAGAACTGCTGGAGAGAGTCCAGAGCAGAGCCACAAAGATGATGAAGGGAGTGAAACATCTCCCTTGTGAGGAAAGACTCAGGGAGCTGGGGCTCTTTAGCTTGGAAAAAAGGAGACTGAGAGGTGACCTCATTAATGTTTACAGATATGTAAAGGGCAAGTGTCAGGAGGATGGAGCCAGGCTCTGCTCAGTGATGGCCAATGATAGAACAAGGGGCAATGCGTGCAAGCTGGAACATAAGAGGTTCCACAAAAATATAGGGAAAAACTTCTTTCCAGTGAGGGTGACAGACACTGGCCCAGGCTGCCCAGGGAGGTTGTGGAGTCTCCTTCTCTGGAGACATTGAAAACCCTCCTGGACGTGTTCCTGTGTGACCTGCTCTGGGTGATCCTGCTCTGGCAGGGGGGTTGGACTAGATGATCTTTTGAGGTCCCTTCCAATCCCTGACATTCTGTGATTCTGTGAATATTGCAGAGATGTCTCTATGTGGCTGCTGTGGGGTCCGCAGAGGTTCTCTGGGTAGCAGAAAGTCTGGTCTTGCCGGCGTTGGGCCTGGGAGTCTGGCAGGACTGAAGGATGTTTGGTACAGCACAGAGCTTGAGGATGGTGCACGGTGTGAGGAGGTGGTGAAAGGGGCCCCCTTTGGGAAGCTGCTGCGGGAGTCTGGGAGGTGCTGGGGCCTGCTCTGCTTAGTCTTGGGCTCACACACGGCTTCCCCCCTCAGATGTGATTGCCACGGTGCCATCCGAGAAGCCGGCGCCTTGCACCAGTTCTGGCCACGGGCGGCACTGCACCATCAACGGCAGCGAGTGCCGGGGCGGCTGGCCGGGCCCCAACAACGGCATCACCCACTTCGACAACTTTGGCTTCGCCATGCTGACTGTCTACCAGTGCATCACCATGGAGGGCTGGACTGAAGTCCTCTACTGGGTAGGCTTCAGCAGCGTGGGCTTGGTGCCCAGCTCAGCAGAGGTGACTGCTGGTCCTGCCTGAGTGGGGAATTCCCTCCAGCTCACAGGACCCCAGGGCAGAGTTGGGTCTCTCCACCCATGAAAGACATCCTGATCCCACCAAACTTCATCCTGTGATGCGCATCCCATAATGTTCCAGGCATGTCTTTTGCAGCTCTGCAGTCGCTGCCCAAGCTGTCCTTGTTCTCCAGGTAGACAGGGGAGTTGTCCAGCTCCCGCTTTGTGAAAGGCCAGGCACAGCAGTGGCTGGCTGCTGGCTGCTTCTCCAGCAAAACCCCGTGATTTCAGTCCTTGGGAGACGCTCTTGCTGAGGCTTAGACTTGGGGCTGATGTTGAAATCTGCTCCCAGAATGCTTGGGTCTGGCTTTACCTCTGCTAAGATCAGATGCAGAGTCCTAAGGAGCGAGAGCTCAGAGTCAGGTTTATCCGCTACCTTCCCAAGCGCTCCCTTTAGAGGGGTCAAAGCTCCCAGAGGCTGTTGGGGGGTCCTGAGGACAGTCAGGAGCAGACTGTGCTCAGAACGCTTCATCTACCACTCTCCTTACCAGGTAAATGATGCCATGGGGAATGAATGGCCCTGGATCTACTTTGTCAGCCTTATCTTACTGGGCTCCTTCTTCGTTCTCAACCTGGTGCTAGGGGTGCTCAGTGGGTAAGTTCCACTCTGTCCTTTCTGTTTGCCAGCAGATCAGCATGTGGACATTGGCTGGTTTTAACTGCACAAGGAGAAAGCCTGTACATTTTTCTGTTCCTTTTCCTCTCCCATTCCTCCACTTTTTTTTGCATGCTTAGAAACCCTGAGCCTTGAGTTACTTTTTGTGTTAGCGTCAATGGCTGTCAGAGGTTTTGGCTCAACACCTAACACAGAAATCCTTTCCCTGTGGCACAAGCAGCAAACCCACCCCTGGAGCAGGTTGTTGGGTGTCTGCAGTGTGGTCTGTCAGCACCCAGCAAAGCAGCTGAGCAGGGAGCTCAGTGCAGCAGCCTCATGGCTCTGGGCCAAGCCACCCATTCTCACGGGTGGCCGCAGCGTTGCTGCTCTGCTGGGAGCACACACCATTTCCTTACAGCCAGCCTTTGGAAAACACCTTAGATATCAATGCAAAGGATCCATGAGACTTATTATCGGGCTAATTAATGCTTCAACAGTCCCATCGAAATAAAACAAGGAGCTATCCTCAGTCTGGTTACAATCATAGAATCTCAGGATGGTTTGGGTTGGAAAGGGCCTCAAAGATCATCCAGTTCCAGCCCCGCTGCCATGGCAGGGACACCTCCCACTAGACCAGGTTGCTCAAGGCCCCATCCAGCCTGGTCTTGAACACCTCCAGGGATGGAGCATCCGCAGCGCCCCTGGGCAACCTGTGCCAGTGTCTCACCACCCTCAGGGTAAAGAATAAATGATCATAACCCTTCTATGCTAACTCCCACAGCAGTACAGTTAAAGCTGCTGTGCACTAAATCTCTTGGATGTGATGCAAGGGGCATTTCTCAGTTCTGTGCAGATTTGGGGTCTTTTACCTGTTTCAATCCTGTGTGTGCAAGTGGATCACACTCATTGTCTCTATTAGTTCAGAGTTAGTTATACTCTTAATTAGTGGAACTTGTTAGCCCTCTTCTAAGAACCATGCGGATGCACAGGGTTAAAACAAATTAGGTATTAATATAACTAAACTACAAGGCAGGTCACAGGCACCTGGCCCTTGCATGAAGGTGGCTGTAACAGCAGGATGACCTGGACAATAGTCATCCTAGAGTGAGGTGTGCAGACAACAGAAGTCTCTGAAATATTTTTGCGAATATGGCTAAAATATACTTGAGATGAGGAAAATCCAGACATGGCCTGACAAGTTCCAAGGCTCAGTATGTCTAATTAATGTAATACTGTCTGACACCTATTACCAACGCATGGAAACACCAGATTGGCCAGGCAGCAGATCTATGGTCCTGCCAGATACCAGGAGAGAAAAGAAATTAATTTTAAGAGAATGAGAAGAGCAGGACTCTTTGCACTGGCAGACTTGTCTTTTCCATGTTACTATGAAAAGAGTGCCCTGTTTACTTACCATGTGATGAGGTGTAAAAGGTGGTGGAATCACCATCCCCGGAGGTGTTCAAAAAACAAGCAGATATGGTCCTTCAGGACATGGTCAGGGGGATGTTGGACAAAGGTTGGACTTGATGATCCTAGAGGTCTTTTCCATCTAAATGATTCTATGAGCTCACTTTCCCCACATGGAGAGCCTGGGGCAGCTGCCCCCCAGATGGGTGAGACCCCACTTACTCTAAAACATAGCATGGCTGGAGAACTCCCACAGCCTCCAACCTCTGGTGTCGGTTGGTCTGTCCAACCACAGCGTCCTGCAGCAAGGAGCTCCTGAAGAGCAGCCAGTGGTGGGAAAGAAACCCTGCCTGCCATCGGGCAGCAGATGATCATCCCCCATGATCCTGCATCATGGAACAGGGCAAGAAAGGAAAGTCACCAGAGCTCTCTAGTGGTGGCACTGGGTGGGTGGGTGTTTCAGGCTTTTCCCAGGGCTGTGGTGCCTGACCTCTATGCTGCGCCCCCCCACCCCGAGTCTCACTCTGCTACTTGCCTTGTCCAGCGAGTTCACCAAAGAGCGTGAGAAGGCCAAGTCACGGGGCACGTTTCAGAAGCTGCGGGAGAAACAACAGCTGGAGGAGGATCTGAAGGGCTACATGGACTGGATCACCCATGCTGAGGTCATGGACAGTGACCGGGCCAGGGGAGAAGGTACCAGCTCTCTTTGGTCAAAGACCCTTAGCGTGGTGGTTGGGTTCCTAATACTGATCGTTGTAAGGAAATAGAAGTAACTCAGAGAAGGGGTTGGATTTACAGGCATCTAACCAAAGGCTCAGCTGAGTCTGCGGAGCTCTGCCACCCAACTGCTGTGTCTGCCCTGCCACCCTGCCTGCTGGAATACCTTCTCATGCCTCAGGTTGAGCAATAAGTGTGTGCAGAGAGCCTTGGGAATCAATGGGAAAGACAAAACACCTCTTCCACCCCTGTGGCCAGTGCTCTCACACACCTCCTGCTGTTAAGCATTTGCTCAGGTCACAGCTGACCCCGGTTTTCTCTGTGCTGAGGGAGCCTGGGCACATGTTACTGTCTCCTCAGGCTGTCTCTGCCTTACTGCTGCTCTCGCTGCAGGGCAGGTGGTCCTGGTGCCTCCTACTTGGTTTGCACCTGACACTGAAAATCTTCTGCCCAAACTCTCGCCCCCATCTCCCTGGGGTGACATTTCTTGATTTCACTTCTGATGGGGAAGCTCTTCCTGGTGTGCTCCTGGGAGAGGTTCCCTCCCACATGTTGTTCCCAAGGGCTCCAGCAAGAGCCTGGAATGTTGTTCCTTCCTTAGGTATGATGCCATCGGATGAAGGAGGGTCAGAAACAGAGAGCTTGTATGAAATTGAGGGCATGAACAAGTGGATTCTCTACTTGTAAGTACGCGCCGGTTGAACCATCTGCTGCTCTGCGGGTGGGCTTGCCCAGTCTCTCACTTGCTGTCTGGACTAGACTTTCTTCTCAGCTGCTGGTTTCTGGGGGAGAGCCAGGGGCTGTGTGCTCAGGAGGAGGTGCAAGCATTGTGGACAGCAAACAGGGAATTTTGCTCTGCTGCTGGCAAAAGACCACTTCGAGGCGAACAACCTGTTCACTCTGGGACCAGGCTCCGAGCATCTTCTCACAGCCCGTGCAACACGTCTTGTGATCTGGGAGCTGGGGCTGTAGCCGCCAAACAGAGGAGGGGGTGGGTCAAAAAGGAGCAGGAGGTGTTTGTGTGAGTGAACTGAGCAAATGCACCAAGTGCCAGGGTGATGTTCTTCAGCCTCTTTCAGGGGAGGCCCCCGGGGAAGGGAGCAGGGGTGGCTTTGCTGTGCAGGCTGCAGGGGCAGCCCTGGGCTGTGCAGGACCCGCGGGCTGGCCCTGCTGACCCTTTGCTGTCTCCTTAGCCGTCAGTGGAGGCGTTGGAACCGAATGTTTCGCAGGAAGTGCAGGGATGTGGTGAAGTCCAAGTTCTTCTACTGGCTCGTCATTCTACTGGTGGCACTGAACACGCTGTCCATCGCCTCTGAGCACCACTTCCAGCCAGAGTGGCTGACACTGGTGCAAGGTGAGCAATGAGCCTGAGGGAGAGGGAGGGCCCAGGGCACCCGACAGCCCTGGAGATATAGAATCATAGAATGTTTCAGGCTAGAAGGGACCTCCAGAGGTCATCTTGTCCAACCTCCCTACACAAGCAGGGACATCTCTACCTAGGGCAGGCTGCTCACAGCCCCATCAAGCCTCACCTTGAATGACTCCAGGGATCGGGGCCTCCACCCCCTCTCTGGGCTGCCCATTCCACTTATCTATCACCCTCATGTTAAAGAACTTTTTTCCAATATCTAGTCTAAACCTCTCCTTTCCCAGCTTAAAACCATCACTCCTGGTCCTGTCATTACAAACCCTTTTGAACAGACCTTCCCCTGCCTTCCTGGAGCCCCTTCAGGTCCTGGAAGGTCACTCTAAGGTCCCCCTGGAGCCTTCTCTTCTCCAGGCTGAACAGCCCCAACTCTTCCATCCTGTCTTCACATGAGAGATGCTCCATTCCTCTGATCATTTTGGTGCCCTCCTCTGGACACGCTCCAATATGTCCCCATCCTTCTTGTGCTGGAGGCTCCAGGACTGTACGCAGTAATGTGTGAGCTGTTTCTGTGTGTGCACAGCCCCGCTGGCGTGGCACGTGGCACGTGGCACGGGGTGTTACACACGTGCAGCCTGCAGAGCAGTGTGTGCACACTCTGCCCCAGCACCGCCACAGACCCGCGCGGTGAGTGTGTGCGGGGGGCAGAGCTGCACGTGCAGCGTGTGTGGCATGGTGAGCATACAGAGTGTACATGCACAGCACACACGAGCACACATGTCTGTGCTCACACAGCACACCCCTGTGTGTGTGTCACGCCACCCGCACCCTTACACATGCAGAGACACCCGTGAAGTGCAGCTGTGCACACGTGTACACAGCTCAGCCACGGGCACACGCACAGGGCATGGGCTCACACAGCACAGCCACACTCCCACATGGACCATCACACCATTGCTCATCACCCTTTTCCTCACCTTCCTCTCCTCTGCGCTCCCTGCAAAGGAGGAACAGGGATAGGACGAGGGGTGATGGTTTTAAACTAGAGAAGGGTAGATTTAGATTAGACATTAGGAGAAGTTCTTTGCTATGAGGGTGGTTGATCACTGGAACAGGTTGCCCAGAGAGGTGGTGGAGGCCCCATCCCTGGAGACATTCAAGGTCAGGCTTGATGGGGCTCTGAGCAATCTGATCTAGAGACATCTCTGCTGACTGCAGGGGGATTGGACTAGATGACCTTGAAAGGTCCTTTCCAGTCCAAACCATTTTATGATTCTAAAACCAGCATTTGCTGCAGCTCAGGGCTTGGTGGGCAGAGGAGGGGTGTGAGCAGCACTGCCCAGCTTCCCTTCATGTTACCCCGTGTTGAGATTAAGAGGTCCGTGCTCTGATGGGCTGGATCTCCTGTCCCAGACAACGCCAACCGGGTGCTGCTCGCACTCTTTGTGGCCGAGATGCTGCTGAAGATGTACGCGCTGGGCCTGCGCCAGTACTTCATGTCGCTCTTCAACCGCTTCGACTGCTTCGTGGTGTGTGCGGGGATCCTGGAGATCATGCTGGTGGAACTGGGCACCTTGTCACCTCTGGGCATCTCTGTGCTGCGCTGCATCCGGCTCCTCCGCATCTTCAAGATCACCAGGTTGGGGGGGAGATCTGTGGGTGCTGGTGGCCCCCTGATGCATCACTTGGCCTTGTCCCTGGGGAGGATGCAGCATGGGCAGAGCTGGTAGCTCCTGGATGGAGGAACAAGGCCAGGCTGGGGATTTCTGTTTCCAGGACATGGTCTGGGAGTGGCAAGGAGGACAGCCCTGCTGGGCTTGCTGGAAGTCTCCTGGGGTCCCTTTCTCACTCTGGGTTCTGGGGGGTTGTAGATGGGGGTGCTGTGGGCCAGGACTCCTGGCTTCTCTTTCTGGCACCAACCGACTGTGTGTCCGTCCCTCTTCAACCCCCTGCCTGCTGGTGCCCTGTGCAAGCAGCAGGATTTCTTGCCTGTCAGACCACAACTGAAGCTTCATTTCCCACCTCCAGCCCCTTCACTTCCTGGGGCCAGGCTGGAGCAGTCCCAGTGCCCAGCCTGTGTGTGGTACTGGTTCAGAGCCCCCCTTACTGGGCTGCTGCCACATCCCCCTGGTCCAGGTGGTCCTTCCTGGTTCTGCCCACAGCCTTCTCCACTCTTTCCCCTCCCATACACTCCTGTCCCTCCTTTCCTCAGGTACTGGACATCACTGAGCAATCTGGTGGCCTCCCTGCTCAACTCTGTCCGCTCCATTGCCTCTCTGCTCCTCCTCCTCTTCCTCTTCATCATTGTCTTCGCACTGCTGGGCATGCAGCTCTTTGGGGGCAAATTTGACTTTGAGGACATGGAAGTGCGGCGCAGCACGTTCGACAACTTCCCCCAGGCTCTCATCAGCGTCTTCCAGGTGTGGGGCTGTGGGAAGAGCAGTGGGGGGCTGGGGAGTCTTGCCTGGGCCAGGGGTCTCCTGGCAAGAGCTGGGGCTCAAAGGATGTGGGTTTGTGGGAGGCGATGTGGCTTTGAGGCAGGGGTGGGGAAATGTGGTTGGAGTCACAAGCAGTAGTGCAGGCTCAGGGCTGAGCAGAGAGGTGGGGCTAGAGAAGCTGTGAGGGTTTGGGGCTGCAGGAGCTGTGAGGGTTTGGGGCTGGAGTCAGGAGGTCGGGATGGAGCTGGGGGGTTCTGCCATACGCTGCTGTGGGGGCTTATGAGTCCCTGTTTCTGCTCTGCTCCCAGATTCTGACAGGAGAGGACTGGAATTCAATCATGTATGATGGGATCATGGCCTACGGGGGCCCGTCCTTTCCGGGCATGCTGGTCTGCATCTACTTCATCATCCTCTTTGTTTGTGGGAACTGTATCCTCTGCTGTGAAGCCAGGCCCAGGTTCCCTGTACCCATCCCCAGAGCATCAGCTACGTAGGACTGTGAACTGGAAAGGGGGGTGGGAGGGGCTTCCTTCAGCTTTTCAGTGTTTGCCTTAAGCTTTTTAGATGAGAACAACAGGGAAACAAACCACAGGGTTCAAGGGTCTGGAGGAAGGTACAGCACAGAGCAGGTTTGGGTGGCTGACAGAGAGATTCAGCTGTCAGTCAATGCAGGAACAAGACTGAGCTGAGGCAGAGGGAGGGCAGCCAGCCCAGAGCTCAGTACTCCCAAGGGTGGGTGCAGGGTTGGGGGTCACCACTCACGGTTATCTCAAGGGCTCAACTCCCGGAAGGTTCCTCACGGCAACCCTGGAAACCATGGACAGCTCTGGCCACAGCGTCTGAACAGGAACCAAGTTCATGTCCTTAGCACTGTCCCTCCAGATATCCTCCTCAATGTCTTCCTGGCCATTGCAGTTGATAACTTGGCTGAGGCTGAGAGCCTGACCTTAGCCCAGAAGGCCAAAGCAGAGGAACGCAAGCGGCGGAAGATGTCCAGGTGAGTGCTGCACCCTGTGCCAGCGAGAACCCCCAGACCAGATGTGAGGGGACAGAACAGCATCACCCATGGTCCTGCCCAGAGTTCAGTTCCTGCTCTCCCCTCCTCTCCACTCAGAGCTTACCCAGAGAAGTCTGAGGATGAGAAGCAGATGCTGGCAAAGAAGCTTGAGCAGAAAGCAAAAGGAGAAGGGATTCCTACAACTGCCAAGGTCAGTGCTGGTGGGGCTGGGCTGGGAGAGCTCCTGGTGAGGGACTGGTCTTTTCCTTCCACAAGCCAGGACTGACAAAAGGCTTGGAGCCAGCCTGGGTCTGGACTCTTCTGGGCCAGAATCACTCCTTGTCTTCACATCCTCTGGTGATGAGAGCTCTCAGGGCCCTGACAGGACAGGTTGCTTGGTGAAACAGGTCCATTGCTGGGGATCCTTTTCCTCTGATTCATTTCCTTGACCACAGCCAGTTGTCAGTGGTTGAGGCAGGCTGGACCCCAGTGTGGAGGAGAGCAGAGCAGGTCAGCAGCATCCTTTATGTCCACACCTGTGTGCAAAACCTTCTATTCTGCTGGCTGTGTGCAGAGCTGCCTCTTATAAACATCTGGCCAGAAGCCACTTCCCTGTGCATTTTCCAAAGGTGGCCCATGGGAAGTCACCTGGGAGTCCCTCCATGCCTTATTCCACCCATGGTATAGGTGCATGGCCCCAGGCTCTTGCCTGGCATATATGCCCCTGTCCCATTCTCTGGGTATTGCTCTCTGCTCAGATTGCACCATCCCTGAGGTGTTTCCCCTCGCCCTGCTCCATCCTGGGCCAGGACCCCATGTGCTTGGTGCTGTACGGGCCAAATGCAGAGTCACCACTTGCCCCACATGGCTTCTGAGGTTAATCTGGCCAACATGCCACATTGAGCAGCAGCACTGGCACGTGCAGCTGCATGTCCTCCTCTCTGTCTCTCCCTTGTTTCAGTTAAAAGTGGATGAATTTGAATCCAATGTCAATGAGATCAAAGACCCCTACCCTTCTGCAGACTTCCCAGGTAAGACTTGCCCCTGGCAGGGCGTCGGTAAAGCTGGGGAGATCCTGCTGAGGGATGGTGCCAGAACCCTGGCTGTGTGCGTGGAGGATGTAGTGACCCTCCACCAGCCTCAAGGCACAGATGCCACATCAGGATCAGGGGATTGTCCATAAGGCCATATTCCCTCTCCCTCTCTGGATGATTCTTTCTGTTTCCCTCCTTGTGGCCACTGTGCAGGTGATGATGAGGAAGATGAGCCTGAAATCCCCCTGAGTCCTCGGCCACGTCCCCTCGCAGAGCTACAGCTGAAAGAGAAGGCTGTGCCCATGCCTGAAGCCAGCTCCTTCTTCATCTTCAGCCCAACCAACAAGTAGGCACTGACCCTTCTCCCTGCCCTGTGGAGCCAGGCCCCTGGACAGTGGGGTCCTACTTGTGCGTAACAGCCAGCTCTGAAGGGAGCCAGCTCACTGGGAAAAGCCTGGCACTGACATCCCTTCATGCCCTAGGGTCTTCCTGTCCTCAAGGTTTAGCCATAACCCTCCTCCAGGCTGCCATGGTCCTACCTGGTGTCCTGCTGGCCCCTTGCAGCATCTGGTGCTGTTTCTGTCCCCGGCAGGTTTCGGGTGCTGTGCCACAGAATTATCAATGCCACCTGGTTCACCAACTTCATCCTGCTCTTCATTCTGCTCAGCAGCATCTCGCTGGCAGCCGAGGATCCCATCCGGGCCGAGTCCTTCCGCAACCAGGTGCCTGTGTAGCTGTGGATGGTGGGGATGGGGGGGGAGACCTTATGGAGACCCCCAGCTCCCCAGTAAGCAGAGACCTGCTTGCCAGATGTTGTGCTTAGGCAGGTAGCTGTGGTTTCACCCCTGAAATACACTCTGGGAGCAGAGGCCACTCAGGGCACAGCTGGGACAAGTTTTTACTGCTCCTTGTCTCAGTGGATGACCTGACAGAGTATGCAAGAGGCCGTGGTGGCTTACTGGGGATAGGGACATCCTGTGAGGTAGCAAAATAGACCACTGGTGTGTACAGCACCCTGAAATGCTGCTGGTGTGGAGCAGTGGTGGGTGCAGGTCTCGACACAAGACACACGTGGGCCTGCGCTCGTGCAGTGTCTGGCAGGGACTGAGGCATCTCCCATGAGAGCTTCCCAGAGCAACTTGGTGCTTCTGGGGATCAGGTGCTTCCAGGTGAATCAGGTCAAGCCTCACTCACCTGGAAACTGAGAGTTTGGTCCCAGGCTGCAGGTTGGATCATGCAGCGGGGAAAATCAGCAAAGCTGAGGGAGATTCAGGAGCCTTCTTAGCCCTGGGTTTGCAGGCTCTGCTGAGCTAGATGGGCTTCCCAGTCCATGGAGCAGAGACCAAAGACATAATGTCAGGTGTTTGAACATACTGGAGCGTTTCCCATGACACCCAAATCTCATCCAGTTCTGGTCCTTCTGTCCCCAGGTTCTCAGATACTTTGATATTGGCTTCACCTCTGTCTTCACAGTCGAAATCATCTTGAAGGTGAGTCCTTCTATCCCGTGGTCCTGGCCACACACATGGGTCTAGAGTGTTCTGTCCATGGGCACTCATGCTTTTTGGGCACAGGCTCAAGATCCTGGTGAGGAGAAGCTGCTGGCTGGTCCTCATGCAGCCTTGGTGGTGCATGACCTGTCCCCAGAGGCCACGCGTCCCCTGCAGTGAGGTCAGGCAGCCCAGTCAGCTGTGCTGTGACACAGGGACAGATGGGCCATGGCACCAGCATTCTTGTTTTGATGTTCTCTTAAGAAAAACTTTGAGGAAGAGAAAGAGAAAGCTGGGGAAATCAGTGGAACAAAAGAGTAACTCAAGCAGCTGCTGCATGTTGCTCCCACTCCCAGTCTCTTTTCTCTTTAACTTGTGGAATGACTGGGAAGTGTTTTGCCTCCAACCTGCATAGGACAGAGGGTTTCTAGCTGAAGTCAGCTTCCTGCCTGGCTGCAGAGGTCGAGCTCTGGGCAGGATAGGGTCCCCAGGCCGTGGAGCTGTGAGAAGCTCTTCATGCCTCCATCCCAGGGCTGTGGAGGGACCGTGCCCCCAAGCCCTGCCTGGCTTCTCTCCTAACTCCTTCTGCTCCCTAGATGACAGCCTATGGTGCTTTCCTGCACAAAGGCTCCTTCTGCAGGAACTCTTTCAATATCCTCGACTTGCTGGTGGTCGCTGTCTCCCTGACCTCCATGGGAATCGAGTAAGCTCCTCCATGCTTGGTGGGTGGGTGCTGGTCTGTCTGGCCGGGCAGGCCAGCTGGGTCCTCAGCTCTCTGCTGGATGGAGCAGGAGCAGCCAGCCCAAGGGCTGGGCCTCAGCCCGTGGTTGATGCCCATAAGTCATGCTTAGGAGAACCGGGAGGGCATGGACAACTGGGAGGCGGGGAGGCAAACTCCTTGAGTGTCAAAGATGAAGATCTGGGTAGGAATTAACTTTGGAGATGCTTTCTCCAGCTGCCAGTGTCTCTTGGCCTTATGTGGGGTGGTGTCTTAGTGACATCCACATGTCTCTGCCATCCCTTGTTCCTCACCCCTGGTCCCAGCCTGGCCTCCATGGCTGCTTGGTGGGGCTGTGCCAGGCTGGCCTGGTCACGGCAGTTGTCTCAGCTCAGCTCTGCCTTCCTCCTCAGGTCCAGCACCATCTCAGTGGTGAAGATCCTCAGGGTGCTGAGGGTGCTGAGGCCTCTGCGAGCCATTAACAGGGCAAAGGGGCTGAAGGTAAGAAGGATGCTGGGCCTGCAGGTCCTCAGACCATGGACCTCATGCCAACGTGTCCAAAGGAGGGCCATGAGGATGATCAGAGGCTGGAGCACCTCTCCTATGAGGAGAGACTGAGAGAGTTGGGGTTGTTCAGTCTGGAGAATACTCCAAGGGGACCTTCTTGTGGCCTTCCAGGATCTGAAGGGGGCTA
The DNA here is from genome assembly GCA_013401335.1 of Brachypteracias leptosomus. Lineage (NCBI taxonomy): Eukaryota > Metazoa > Chordata > Aves > Coraciiformes > Brachypteraciidae > Brachypteracias > Brachypteracias leptosomus. Next base: position 36,645 of record VYZX01001319.1, read on the forward strand.
CAAGAAAGCTGGGGAGGGACTTTTGAGGCTGTCGGGTAGTGGTAGGACTGGGGGGAATGGCTCCAAACTAGAGGTGGGGAGATTGAGATGAGAGGTTAGGAAGAAGTTCTTGCCCAGGAGGGTGGGGAGACACTGGCCCAGGTTGGCCAGAGAGGTGCTGGAAGCCCCATCCCTGGACATTTTGAAGGCCAGGCTGGCTGGGGCTGTGAGCAACTGATGTAGTGGGAGGTGTCCCTGCCCATGGCAGGGGGGTTGGAACTGGATGATCTTTGAGGTCCCTCCCAACCCTGACAATTCTATCATTCTGTTCTATGATTCTATGCCCTATGGGGTTTGTGGGACCAGGGACTCAGTTCCTACTCCCTGTCTGTGGAGGGCGTCTGCCCCATCCCACTGCTCTCAGCAGGCTCCTGATCTTCCCGGGGCCCATCCCTGCAGTGACACAGTGTGGGACACGCAGCAGAGGCTGCCCCAAGCGTGCTCACGCGTGCACTGTCCTCAACCTCTGCAGCACGTGGTCCAGTGTGTGTTCGTGGCCATCAAGACTATCGGAAACATTGTGGTCGTCACGACGTTGCTGCAGTTCATGTTTGCCTGCATCGGGGTCCAGCTCTTCAAGGTGAGAGGTGTCTCAAGTGGGCAGGAGAGATGTTCTGCTCAGGCACATCCTGGACAGGCTCTTCTAGTCACAGCTCTTGGGGATGGTGTCTTGCAGTGTTGAGGTCAGCACAGGCCATACTCTCTGTGCTCTGCAAGAAGACATCCAGGCAGAAGAGGCTGCCATGGGAGGAGGGAAGGAAACACCCAGGGTGCTGTCACATCCCCAAAGCACATGTAAAGGGACCAGCTGCCCTGCCCCACATCTTGCCTCAGTTTCCCCTTTCTAAGGCAGCAAGTGCTGCTGACTTGCTCTGCACTTTGGATGCAGTGTTTCCTTTCTCACCACACCACGCTCGCTCCAAGGCAGAGCTGTCCCTGTCTAAGCCCAGCTTTGTTCCAATAATTGAGCTTAAATTCCCAGCTGATGTGGGGAGAGCTTTCAGGACACCCCGCAGCCTGAGCAGCCCTGGCAGCATTCCCTACCTCCTGGTTAATTCTGTGGTTACTGCTTTCATCCCTGTGTGGCTCCCAGATAGGATGAGCAAGATAGGTCTCAGCTCAGGGCCCTGGAAGATCTGCCGCCATCATTAGGAAACATTTACTTGTCTGGGATTGACCCCAGGGGTCTGCTGTGGCTCTTGGGACACCCTGTGAGCTCGGTTGCATTGGCATGGAGAGTGATGGAAGCAGCAGTGGTGTGAGGCTGGGGCCAGAGTCAGCACAGGGGCAGGATGGGGATTGACTGGGGGTTGTGAAAAAGTCCAAATTCCCCAGGATGTCTGGAGTCCCAGCAAAAGCACAGCTTCTGCTCTCTGTTAATGCAGGGCAAGTTCTACAGCTGCACAGACCCATCCAAGATGACAGAGAAGGAGTGCAGGTAAGAGCTCTCTGCAGCTCAGCCCCAGCAGGGCAGTGGGCAGGGATGGGAGGATGGGGTGCCAGGGGCTGCTTGTATTCCTGCAAGGAGATGTTGCACCCACAGTGGAGCTGAGGTCTTGAGCTGTTCTCCCTCACCCTGGGGTCCATCACAAACAAGCAGAGGGCTGTCCCCTCCTCCCAGGGTCCAGAGAGCCCTGGGCCAGCACCACAACGGGTGGGCTTGAAGGGGACCCTGCCCAGCGAGCACCATGTCCCTTCTGCTGCAGGGGTTATTTTGTCAACTACGTGGATGGGGACCCCATGCAGATTGAGCTGCAGGAGCGTGTCTGGGTGCACAGCAACTTCCACTTCAACAACGTCCTCTCAGCCATGATGTCACTTTTCACTGTCTCGACCTTCGAGGGCTGGCCAAAGTGAGTCTGTCTGTGTGGTGGGTCTGTGCTGGGACCAGGTCACTGCCACCCCTTGGCCATGGTAAAGAAGGAAGAGCTGCCCAGGCTGAGGAGCAGGGGTAGCCATCCTGGCAGTGGCTGTGGAGCTGACAAGGTCCAGTAGTTGGGTTTGAGATGTCTCCAGAGGTCTCTGTAACCTTCAAGGGGAGAGATGGTCTTTCCCACCTCATTAGGATCTCTGTTCCCCCCCGCAGGCTGCTGTACAAGGCCATTGACACCAACGCTGAGGATACAGGCCCTATCTACAACTACCGGGTGGAGATTGCAATGTTCTTCATCATCTACATCATCCTCATCGCCTTCTTCATGATGAATATCTTTGTGGGCTTTGTCATTGTCACCTTCCAGGAGCAGGGGGAGAGCGAGTACAAGAACTGTGAGCTGGACAAGAACCAGGTAATGGGACTTCTGGGACAGGGCAAGGTGGACCAGCCCTGGATCTGGTGCTGCTGGGGCAGATGGTTTGTTCACCACTGGGGCAGAATTAACTGGCCCCATGCCTGGCACAATGCAGGCCTTCCAAGGGAGGGGCAGAGTGGGTGTGCAGGTAGGCTGCCCAGACTGGTCTGGAGCAGGGGGTTGTGCCCAGTTCTGGGCTCCCGGTACAAAAGCAACAGGGACGTACTGGTGTGAGTCCAGCAAAAGGCCACTGAGATGACTGAGGGTCTGGAGCATCTGTCATCTAAGGAGGTGCTGAGAGCTGAGTCTGGTATTAAGAAGAGGAGGCTCATAGAGATCTTGCCTATGTGTGTAAATACCTAATGGGAGGGTGTAGGGAAGATGGAGCCAGGCTCTTCTCAGTTTTGCCAGTGACAGGACAAAAGGCAATGGGCACAAACTGAAGGAAACAAGAAATTCGGTTTAAACATTAAAAAAAACAACCCTTTTTGTGGTAAGGGTGGTCAAACACTGGAACAGGTTGCTCAGAGGTTGTGAAGGCTCTATCTTTGGAGGGATTCAAAACCCAACTGGACACAGCCCTGGGCAACACACTCTAGTGGGCCCTGCTTTGGGAGGCAGCTTTGACTAGACCATCTCCAGAGGCACCTTCCACTATCAGCCCTTCTGTGATGCTGTCATGCTGTGATTGTGGCTGGAGGCATTGAGGTTGAAAGCAGCAGAAGGGAGAAGGGTATTGGCAGAGGTGGTGGCACGTGCTGGGGAGGACAGCTCGACAGGGCACCTGCTGACCCAGAGGAGGTGCTGAGCAAGCCTGTGGAGCCATCACGGGCACCTTGAGCGGAGGGTGCCAGGGGTGATGTGAGCTGCACATGAACTCAGCAGAGCTGGTCCTGGCCTGCTGGGGAGAGAAGGGCCTGCTCAGGATCTCCCACGTGCAGGGAGAAAACCTAGTGCCCTTTCACCCCTGGTTCTCATGTTAACCATGAGGCAGCAATGGGCCCTTGTGGTCAAGAAGGCCGATGGCATCCTGGGCTGCATTAAGAAGGGTATTGCCAGCAGGTCAAAGGAGGTTCTCCTCCCCCTCTGTTCTGCCCTGGTGAGGCCACCTCTGGAGTATCGTGTCTAGCAGGGAACTACTGGAGAGAGTCCAGCAGAGGCTATGAGGGGGATTAAGGGACAGGAGCATCTCTGTGCCCAGGAAGGGCTTGAGAGCCCTGGGGCTGCTGAGCTGGAGAAGAGAAGCCTCAGAGGGGATCTGATCAATGCTGCTCAATAGTTAAAGGGCAGGGGCAAGAGGCTGGGGCCAGACTCTTGTCAGTGGTGCCCAGGGACAGGACAAGGGGCACCGGGCACCAACTGGAACAAAGGAAGTTCCACCTCAACATGAGCAGAAAATTCTTTACCACGAGGAGCACTGGCCCAGGCTGCCCAGAGAGGTTGTGGAGTCTCCTTCTCTGCAGACTTTCAAAACCCACCTGGACATGTTCCTGTGTAACCTGCCCTAGGTGAACCTGCTTTGGCAGGTGGTTGGACTAGATGATCTCCAGAGGTCCCTTCCAATCCCTGTCATTCTGTGATTCATGTGATGTCTTCAGGCTGCTCTTAGCTAGTCCTGAGAAACCCTGGGAAAGTTCTGTGCTAACCAGACAGGCCCAGGCCTGGAGGGGCTGGTGCCAGGACAGCGTGGCAATCTTTGGAGGCAAGTGGTGGCTTTGGAAATTTGGTCCCAGGTGGGTTTTCCGGGGGTGTCTTTGCAGAAAAGCACAGCAGATACTTGACCCGTGGCTGTCCCTGGGCTGAGAGAGAAGGGGGAGGGTCCAACTGGTGCACTGGTGTGTGTGGGGTGGGCAGTGGTGCTGCCTCGTGGCCGTGCCCCGCAGAGGGGTCAGCTCTGCCCTCCCTCCCCAGCGCCAGTGTGTGCAGTATGCGCTGAAGGCCCGGCCCCTGCGGCGCTACATCCCCAAGAACCCCTACCAGTACCACATCTGGTACGTGGTCACCTCCTCCTACTTCGAGTACCTCATGTTCTTCCTCATCCTGCTGAACACCATCTGCTTGGGCATGCAGGTAAGGGGCACAGTGCCCACCACGGGTCGGGGGGGGTGTCCACAGCAGCGGATGGCCCAGGTCAGTCCTGCCACCTCCAGAAGAGTTTCTCAGGAGGCCTTTCCTACGTGGCAAAGCTCCTGGTGTGTGCTTGGCTCTTCTGGAGATAGGAGCAAAGTGGGACTGGGTGGATGTAGGGAACCCAGAGAAGGGGCTGCAGGGGGGAAATTTCCTTTTCGCTGACCACTGCTGAGCTGTGGGTCTGTGGGAGGGGGTTCTTCATCCAGCACACACCCTGAGCTCACATCAGCTGGGCCTGCTGTGGGCTAACATGGCTCTTTCTGACATTTCCTCAGCATTACAACCAGTCTGCAGAAATGAACCACGTCTCAGACATCCTCAATGTGGCCTTCACCATCCTCTTCACCCTGGAGATGATCCTCAAGATCATGGCCTTTAAAGTCAAGGTGAGAGGAGGGCATGGTCTGGAGATGAGGAGAGGGCCTCAGGCCAGGCCAGGGGGGACCATTTGCTCTGCATTTGGAATCTCTGAAGTACAAGGACTCCCAGGCCTGCAGCTCCAGAGAACTTCATGTGAGACCCTTGAGGACTCCCATGTGCAGGACCTGTGAGTTTATGGAAGGCCTGTTTGTCAGGGCTACCCTTGCGAGCCAAATCCAACCCAATCCAGCTGGCCATTTTCCCCATCTTCAGGGCCATCTGTCACTGGTGGGGTCATAGCTCAAGCCACCTTATTTCACACCACTCTAGCCTCTTCATTTCACACCATTACAAGACAGGACCAAGCAGCTGATTAGAGAGTACAAGGTCTGACCACCATCCCTTCTTCTGGCTCTCCTTGTGGTGCCAGGGGTCACTGGAGATGCTTCTGGCACTTCTTCTTCTGTTCACGAGCGTCTGTTGCCTCCTTGGCCTAACCCTTGGATGTTCACTCCTCTTCTCTGGCTCTTCCCTGGCAGGGCTACTTCGGGGACCCGTGGAATGTCTTTGATTTCCTCATAGTGATTGGCAGCATCATTGACGTCATCCTCAGCGAGATTGACGTAAGTGCCAGGCTGCCAGCCCCTGCCCTGGGCTGGGACAGGGGTGCTGGGCTGGTGTCCAGCTCTGCAGAGGGTCGGGGTCCTCTCCTCTCTCACTACTCCGCTTGGTTCTGAGGAGGGACAAGCCGAGATCAGCCTGTGGCGTGAGTGTGTGGAGATCACAGCTGTGGACCTTAAAGCACTGTTCAGACGTAGGAGACCATCCCCAGCCGGCCAGCGTGTCACCGCTCCCTCCCCTCCCCAGACCCGTGGGTGCTGGGATCCTGTGGAAGGCAGTCTGCTCGCCTGGGACTGGCCCATGAGCAGCAGGATGTGTGCCAGCCCCTGCCCCCTCACCCTGCCTGTCCCCCCGTGTTCCTGGACAAGCCGTCACCCACACGTCCAGCCCCGGATCAGCACAGTGGGAAGAAGAAGGGTCCCCGCAGCTCCCTGTGCCCGCAGGACTCTGCTGGCCCCTGCCAGGGGGGGTTCAGACACTGCAAATTTCAAGGCGTTTGCTTTGCATGTGTCCTTTATACGTATCCATACACTGACCATCCACACATGTACAGTCTGTGTATGTGTGCACGTGTTTGCCCCAGACACTGTTTCAGGAGCTCTGCACCATATAACCCTGTGGCTGGGTGGCTGCAGATAGGGTCTATATGGGAAGTGCTCTGCTGGGAGCATTTTCAGAGCAGTGCTGGGCAGCCAGTGCTCCCCTGCCTGTGTCGAGCCCTGAAAATGCCTGCACAGGTCGTGTGCCGCGTTGAGCAGATCCGATGGTAGCTCCAGAAGCAGCTGTGGGATGGAGTGAATTGGAGATTAACCCTCTGGAGTGGCTCTGCATGCCCTCTGCTCCTGGAGCAGGGCTCGCCAGCTCCCACTGTGGCTGGCAGAGCTGCTGCCACTGCCACCCCTGTGCAGGGCGACCTTCAGCTGAGCTGTGTGCTGGAGAGGAGAGGGGGTTCAGGGGCCCTTGGTGGCAGTCACTTTCTTCTCTGGAGAATGGTCCAGGCTTCAGAGAGCTGGGATGAACAAAACCATCCCCCTTCCTTCCTGTGACGGCAGCAGGCTCCTCCTGCTCAGTCCTGCACCCCGGTACTGCTGCCCTGGAGCCTTGGAGCTCCTCAACCTTGAGGTGCTCCTGGGTTTCATGCCAGTGCCAGCAGCTTTCATCTGTCAGGACCCCATCCCTGAGCCCCTGTCTCTCTGCACCGGTGACCTGGTTCCCCACTGCCTGTAGGACATCACTTCCTACACTCCTTCCCCGTCCTATTGTCACTCAGAAGTGAAGTTCAAAGGGTGCTCAAGGCCCTGCTCTGGGGATTCTCAGTCCCTGCAGAGCGAAAGGTCGGGTTAGTTGGCACGGGTGCCACAGATCTGCTGTGGGGGTGCCCAGGGACACAGGTCACAGGCACCTGGAGGAGTCTGGTGGCCTGGCTGGGCTGGCAGGGCCTGGCCTGGATGCTGTGCTTCATGTGCCACAGCACCACTGGCAGTGCCAGGGCTGTGCTGAAGGCCAGGCAGGGTTTCAAGAATAATCCTGAGCTTCCCTGGTCCTCTCCCCCAGGTCTGGGTGCTGGGACACTCCCTGCCCAGTCCCCCAAGCTCTTCAGGGTCCTCTATCACAGGCAGTGCTGCTCTGGGTGGCCTCATGCACCAAAGACCATGTCCCCTCCTGAGAGCAGAGCCCCCCACGGCTGCCCCACCCTTCCTCCATTTGCCTCCTTCTCCATCCAGCCCACGTCTCTTCCAGCACTGCCCATCTTTTATCAGCCATCTGATGATGTGCAGGGGGATTGGGATTAGGCAGCAGAGCCATTCCTGGTGGCACCTTGGCACGCGACTCTGGTTTGCAAGGTCTGTCCTTTCCTCCTCTCTCTTTCCATTCTGCCTCTTTTCCCCTCCCTCATGTCTCTGTGTGCAGCTGTCGAGGAGAGTTGACCTGCCAGGAGCCCTCTGGTAGCCACCACAGCCAGATCCTCACAGCTCTTCAGTCCTTGAGTCCCCCAGGTCTATTGAGGAGTCTGGGGTGAGAGGGCAGTGGGGCTGGGGGTCCCTCTGGCACTGCTGCCCCAGGCTCTGGAGTGGGCTGGCAGTGTCCCTGCTGCTGTGTCCCTCCTGCCACTGCCTGCCCTGGAAGCTTGACCCCTTTGCACTTCCAGCTTACCCAAAGCCTTCTGCTGGCTGGGCCCCCAGGAAAGAGCCTGCTCTGTGCAGGGGGTGCTGGGGCTGGGCCACCCCACTCGGGGGCAGGTGTTGGTGTGTGTGCTGGGAAGGAGCCCCCTGCCCCAGGGTATCCTGGGCTCTCTGCAGAGGAGCGTGACTCCAGCTGGCTTCAAGGAGCCTCAAGACTGTGAGTGTGAGTGAGTGAGGAGTGAGTGAGTGAGCACCCCTCTGCGTGTGCCCATGTGCAGACCAGCAGCTCCTGCCTCTCGGGTGGTGGGTGAAGGGCCAGGCAGAGCTTTGCCTCTTACCGACACGTGGGACTCTCAGTGCTCATTCCCAACAAGCCCACACCAGTTTTGTCCTGTGTCCAAGCAGCCATGCTGGGAGCAGCCCAGCTTGCAGTGGAGGAGCCATGGGCTGTCTTGACTTGGTCAGCTTGTCCCCGCATCCCACCTGCCACGGCTCTGGACCTGGCCTAGGGCTGTCCGTGGGAGGCAGCAGAATGACACAGTGCTGAGGTTTGACCCCCACCCCCTGCCCCAACGTGTCACAGTGGGCACAGAGTGGATGTGTCCCTCGTGATCAGTGTGTTTCCCTGGCCATCCATCTGCTGCCTCTGCCCCTCAAACGTCATCTTGCCTTGTCTGAGGGCCCAGATGACACTGGGTGTCTGCCCGTCCTTCCCCTGCGCTCCTCCTCTTGTCTCCAGTTTCCATCTTACTCTTTCTTCTGTGTCTGTGTCTTCTTCAGCAGCCACTCATCCCTCCCTCCCCCCATTCCTGACTCACTCCTGGTGACTCTCTCGTTCTCTCGACAGACTGTTCTTGCATCCAGTGGTGGATTGTACTGCCTGGGCGGAGGCTGTGATGGCATTGTAAATATATCTGCTCGTGCTTGCTGTGCCTCCCCCCTGCCCACCCTGGCCAGGGTTTGCATGTGTCCTGCATGCCATCAGACACACCAGAACCAGCTGCTTTCTCTCTGGTGGAGCTCCCCCCTTGCTGAGAGGGACCTGGGGTGAGATGCTGCTCACACAGACACCCCTCACCACCCTGGGATGGGCCGGGCTGTTCCCCAGCCCTGCTGGGTGCAGCTGCTGGCCTCCACCATCCCACCCCCAGCACTGTGAGATCTGACCTGAATGGAGCATCTAACAAAGGTGTCCCTGGCTGTTGAGGGCAGGACAGTTGGCCCTGGTTCCTCTGACCAGGGGGCCCTCTCTGACCTCTGTCCATGTAAGGCCTGATGGGATTTCCCAGCACAAATGCAGCCTCTGATGCTCTGAGCCAGGGAGATGGTTACGGGGGTGACTCTTGTGCCATGTCCTCCCTAGGGAGCTGGCTGTGCCCTGTGGCTGCTGGCCTGATGGTCAGGGGGCTGATGGGGTCAAGCCCTGCACTGGTGGCTGAGACCACCGTGGGGGTGCAGTGGGGTGGCCAATTGGAGCTCCTGTAGGAGCTCTGAACATGGAGAGGGACTAGATCCCAAGTGTTGGAGCTCAGGGCCCTGGTGCTGTGAACTGCAGAGGGCAAACTGGCCTTCACTGGGCACTGCCCAGGTCCCCGAAGTGGGGACACGGTGCACTGGAGCTGCTGAGATGTGTCCTGATCACCGTGCTAAGCACTAGGAGAGTGAGAGGAATAGGAAGGGGTGGGGAGAGGAGATCATGTTTTCCTTTGCAGCCCTGGGAACTCAGAAATGCCAGACTGGGGAGGATGGACCTGCTGAGAGGGGTGTTCCCAGCTGGGCTTTGGTGCCCTGAAACAGCTGGGAGCAGATGAGATGGATGATGGGAGCATGAGGATGATGCTCCCCTGAGCAGATGAGCTGGATGATGGGAGTGAAGGGGATCCAGTGGTAACAGTAAAGCTCTGGGAGACCAAGGGAGCAGCAGGTGATCACGCAAGCAGTGGTGGAGTTGGGATGGACAGTGCCTGGCAGAGGCCAGGAGGGTCTGCTCGTGCGTCCTAGTGGCAGAGACTGGGGCTGAGGCTGTGACATGCTCGAGTAACCAAGGGATCCCCCAGCATCTCCATCTGCCAGTGTGGTTGGTGCTCCCAGACAGGAGTCCCCAGCCATGGGACAGGGCTCTGTGCCCCTCCAAGGGAGGCCGCAGATACCCCAAGGGACTTGGCATCCCTGCAGGTAGGGGTGGCACTGGGCAGCACCTCCCTAGAGCTACCCAGCCTTCAGTCCCTCCTTTTGTCCTGAAAGCCCTGCTAGGACATTATCAAACCAGCCTTTCTGTGCTTAAACTGCCATCATTAACCCCTCATGTCCCTGGTGCCTGGCCCCCTGCCCACCTTACACATAGGCCCTGAGGTGGGAGCATGCTGGGACGAGCCTGGAGGGACCTGAGCCTGCCCTCGAGTGTTCCTGTGTGGTGTGTGGTGAAGAGCATGGCTCTGCAGCCCGAGTGACAGCACAGCTATCCCTGCAGTGTCCCCACCCCCAGCTAATGGGATTGCTCACACCCATAACCAGGTACCTGAGCAGCTGGGGGGACAGAGATGTAAGAGGATGGGAGATGAGCTCCTTGGGAAGGCTGGAGGCAAAGCGCCAGCACATCCCCTTTGCAGTTTGGTCCTCTGTGCAGGCAAGGGCTGTGGGGACCATTACTGGTGCCTGGATGGGGGCAGTGTCGTTCCTCTTCCCCCCACCCGGGGCCTGGACCCCTCCTTGTCTGCCTGGAGGCATCAGCACCCGCTGCCCTCCAAGAGTTGTGCTCTGCCTGCAGGACTCCGATGACAACTCCCGCGTCTCCATCACTTTCTTCCGGCTGTTCCGGGTGATGCGGCTGGTGAAGCTGCTGAGCCGGGGAGAAGGTGTCAGGACCCTGCTGTGGACCTTCATCAAGTCCTTCCAGGTATGTGAGGAGCTGCTTCCTCCCAGACAAGCACATGGGCAGGCAGCAAGCTCTGGTCCTTAGTCTAGCTGGGCGAGCAGTCTGTCCCCAGCAGGCAGAGGAGGAAAGCTCCGGTGCTGTCAGGCTGCTGTCCTCAGGCCAGGGGCTGCTTGTGTGTAGGAGAACGTTGCTTGTATGGGTAGGAAGATGTGGGGGCTCTCCCTGGCTGACACCTCCACATCTCAGAGCTGGGCTGAGCAGGCTGGGCCAGCCTGGGCACATCAGCCCTGGTCCCTACCAACGGGGTAGCTCAAGGGCATGCTGCACTATCTCAGCACACAGCCCCTGAGCCTGGGCAGCTCCCTCAGCTCTGGGCATCCCTGGGTTCTGCTCAGCCCTCGTCCCAGCTGGAAAGACCCCATTCTCCTTTGGGATTGGCATAAACCTCCCATGCACTAGAACTGGAGAGTGGACCTAGTGGGAGGGTGGTTAGAAGAGTGGGCACAAAGGAAGCTGCCCCTCCCCACATGGATGCTGTACCTCCAGACCCAGCCTCGTGCCCCCGGGCTGCCGTGGTGCTGGGCTGGTGTCTCACATGAGCTGTGGTCCTTTTGTCCCAGGCACTGCCCTATGTCGCCCTGCTGATTGTGATGCTTTTTTTCATCTATGCTGTGATCGGGATGCAGGTGAGAGACACAAGGGGTGAGATTTGGGCTTGCACAGATGCCCTGAGCCTGGTAGCATCTGGGGAGATGGGACACAGAGGGACTAGGTCCTCCACCAGGCACTCCCTGGGACTTTGCACATGATTGGTCTATTTTACCCTGGTCTCCAAGGTCACTCACAGCCCCAGCAGCCTCCTCCAACCCCTGGGCTGCAGTGAGGGCAGCAGCACCATGCAGCAAAGAGCATTGTGGGGTCAACAGCACAGCCTGGACACATGGGCACCAGTGCTTGTGCCCGCTTCATGAGACCTTGTCTCCTTGGCCCAGAAGAAGTGCAGCATAGACGGACGTTTTCAGCACAGGCAGGAATGTCCAAGGAGCTCCTGAGCCCCAGAGCACCCACACCCCAGTCTCAGTCTCTTTTGGGGACACCCAAAGCCAAGTAAACAAGAGGAAGAGGAGCTCAGGGCAGGAGTGCTCTGGAGAGTGGCTGGTGTCTGAGAAAGGCTGCTGGGGACCTGCCAATGTGATTTACAGATGTTTGGGAAGATCGCCATGGTGGACGGCACCCAGATCAACCGGAACAACAACTTCCAAACCTTTCCACAAGCTGTGCTGCTGCTCTTCAGGTCAGTCTCTTCTTGAGAAAGCAGCTCCAGAGGGCAGCTGGGCTCAGAGTTGGCATGGGAGCCCGCCAGCTTGGAGTGAGGGAGACCAGCATTTCTATAGTTGATTTCTTTTTTGCCCTAGAGAAAAATCTCTTGCAGCAGTGGGGGCGTTTCAGGAGTGGCTGTTGATTTGCCTGATGTGGCTGGGCTGCAGGAGAGAGGGGCACTTTGGGCTTTCTATTCCAAATGATTTTAATTTGTGAGTTATGAGGAAACTCAAGGGGAAACAAGAGCTCAGGCCAAGGCTTTCCTTGACTCCAGACACTTAACGCTGGAGCTTTCAATCCGCACAGCAAGCCCAGGATCCCGACTGCTCCTTTCCCAGTGGCTCCTCGTTGCCCTGTGCCCAGCATGCCCAGCTCGTGGCCAGGCCAGGCAGGCACCAGCAGCCGTCCCATCTCCCCAGGTGTGCAACTGGCGAGGACTGGCAGGAGATCCTGCTGGGCTGCAGCTACGGCAAGCGCTGCGACCCCGAGTCGGACTATGGCGAGGGCGAGGAGTACACCTGCGGCACCGGCTTCGCCTACTTCTACTTCATCAGCTTCTACATGCTCTGCGCCTTCCTGGTAGGATGGCACCTGTGGGGCTCCCTTGAGCACCCCCGTCCTAGCCCTGGGCAGTTCCTGGTGTTGAGCCAGCCTTGCATCTCATGGGGCTGAGCCCACAGCACCCCCTTCCTTGGGGCATCATCCCCCAGCCGTGCTCTGAGCCTGGCACAGGATCCCCTGTTAGCTCCTTGAGTGGGGGCCCATCCCTGCATGGGGTGACCCACAGCATTCCCTGTCTCCAGAGGAATCCAAGCCCCTTCTCCTCCCAGACATGTGCCTGTGTTTTCCCACGGCCCTGGCCATGGCCTGTGGCTCTGTGCTGCCAGCTTTGAGGGGTGTCCGTGCCCCTCTGCCCAGTGCTGAGTGCTTGGCCCTGTCCTAGCTTGTGTCCTTCACAGCTGCTTCTCTGCCCTCAGATTATTAACCTCTTTGTGGCCGTCATCATGGACAACTTTGACTACCTCACACGTGACTGGTCCATCCTTGGGCCCCATCACCTGGATGAGTTCAAAAGGATCTGGGCTGAGTACGACCCCGAGGCCAAGTGAGTGACAGGGAGGGGATGGTCCCCCTGGAGTGGGCACATGGGACACACATGGCAGTGTGAGCTGGGGCACTGTCTAAGATCCCAGCATCTCAGAGGTGGATGTGGACTTGCCAGCGTATTCCAGGGCTGATACAAGCCATCAGGATGTTTGGGGGATGAGATTTCCAGTCCCCTCTTCATCCAACCCTGGTGATGCTGCCAACTCTTCCTGTGCCACTGTGCACCTTTATCTGGTACCATGGGGAGCAGCTGCTTTCTCCAAGAGGAGCAGAGGGAAGTGTAGGGGGTTTGCCCACCACAGGAGGACAGGACAGGTCACCAGGATGAACCCACCCAGCTCCCCGTGCCTGCCACCACGGCGCTGATGCTGTTTGTTGCCTCCTCAGGGGCAGAATCAAGCACCTGGATGTAGTGACTCTGCTGAGACGTATCCAGCCTCCCCTCGGTTTTGGAAAGTTCTGCCCACACCGAGTAGCTTGTAAGGTAAAAACCAAGGGGCTGGCCGGGAGCGTGGGCACAGGGGCACTTGGCTCAAGCTGTCTCTGTGTCCTCCCCAGGGAGGCTGAGGGTGACAGCCCAGCCAGTGTCACGGTTTATACACATGCTCTGACTCTCGTGTTTAAGGGAGGGGAGTGTTCTGGGGTCAACCTGCACAGGGCCGATGTGCTTCAGGCTCCTGGCGATGAGGACTTGCCTGTGCTCACCCCCACACCGAGGGGGTGGCACCAGTGGGCTGGGCTCTGCCCGGCCTGGAGCCCTCAGTGCAGAGGGACTGCCAAGCGCTGGGGTGCCCCACGTCTGCATCTGCTGCAGGAGGGCACTGCTGTGCCTCAGAGCTGGGCCACACCAGCTGGGCTGTAGAATTTTGTTTCCAAGGGCTGGTAGCCTTGAGGGAGCTGGACACACTGGCTCTGGAGGCGTGGGTACCCTTGTCCTGGCTTAGCTCATTCCACACCAGTCCACGGCCTGTGTGAAGCTCACAGGTAAACAACATGGGCGCTGGTATAAACCATGGGTCTTGGGCAGTCATAGGTCATCAGGAGAATTGATCCCCAGAACCCTCACAATAGCCTGGGACATGTTTTGGAGGATGGAGCCAACACAGATAAGTCCCATCTCCCTGAGGGCAATGCTGTGTCTCCTGGTGGCTGGTTGTTTAGTCTGGAGAAAAGGAGGCTCAGAGAAGATCCTGTCGTTTCCTACAACTCCCAGAAAGGAGGTTGAAGTGAGGTGGGGGTTGGGCTGTTCTCCCAAGTAACAAGTGATAGGATGAGAAGAAGTAATCTCAAGTTGCACCAGCAGAGGTTTAGATTGGTGCTTAGGAAACACTTTTTCACTGAAAGGATTGTCAAGCCCTGGAACAGGCTGCTCAGGGCAGTGATTGAGCCGCCATCCTTGAAGGCTTTTAAAAGACATGTATATGTGGCACTTAGGGCCATGGTTTAGTGTTAGGTTTTTGGTTGAACTCAATAATTTTCAAGGTCTTTTCTAACCTAAATGATTCTCTGATTTTCCACCATGGCACCAGTGCCCCATAGGTTGGGTTATTGCCCCACACCCTGGCCTGCTCCAGCTGGCAGGTCAGGAGGAGGGAGGTCACTGCCTGGGCCCAGCAGAGCCTCGTGGCACTGGGCAGAGCGGGTGGAGCTGGGAGGGCTCCTTGGCTGGTGGCTCAGCGCTGAGCAGAGCGTGTCCCTGCCCAGGCCAGGCTGCTGCTCTGCCAGGAGCTGCCGGTGGCTCTGTGGTCACAGGGTCTGGTTTGCTGTGCAGCGCCTGGTGTGCATGAACATGCCCCTCAACAGCGACGGCACCGTCACCTTCAATGCAACCCTCTTTGCGCTGGTGAGGACAGCCCTCAAGATCAAGACAGAAGGTGAGTGGTCCTCCTGTCTGCATCTGGGGCCTGGTGGGGGGACCCTCTACATGTGCTGGTCACACACGGGTCCCTCCCTCTGCCTGGGGACCTCAGTGCCCATGGGTCTGGACCCGCTGGTGCAACTCTTCGTGCTGTTAATTATCTCATTGGACCAGAAGCCATGGGCACAAGCACAGGCTGCTCAGGCCAACACTGGGGGATGTTGTTAGTTGCAGGCATGTGTTGTAGCCCTGAGGAGTGCAGCAAGGCCACTCCAGCTGTGTAACTTCACCCCGAGCAGCTCAGGAGTGGTTCTGCCCCAGTTCCTGCGCACCATGCCCAGCCTCCAGCCTCCCTTCCCATGCTTTCCCCTGTCCAAGCACCACCAGCTCTGGCTTTGCATGGGAGGGGATGGATCCTCTTTGAGTTCAGCCATGTAGGAGGAGTTGCTTTTGCCCCGTTCCTTGCCAGGAGTATGGAGATGCCCCAGCAGCTTGTTGCCATGCCTGGCCTTAGGTGGTGTCACAGGAGCAGCTCTGGCTCACACTCCAGCTGTGGGAGGCTGGGCAGGGGTGGTCCAGGGGGGCTGGTGTCTCCCAGGGTGGGGAACATGACCTCGAGCCCAGTGTGGGCAGCCCTGGGAGGAGCACAGGAGGTCATGGAGCACTCATGGGACCAGACTGGGATCGCAGGCAAACAGGAATGGTGACGCCTGTGGGAGCACCAAAGGGGAGGCCAGAGTCTGTTGTTGGTCACCAGGTCAGAGACAGTGGCACTAATGCTCCACCCATCTGCTGCGTCTGACTTACTCTGTAGTTACTCCTTTTGCTAAAATCAAAGCCTCATTTTTGCTGGATGGGGAGGCTGGAGAGGAGCTATCACACCCTGGAGGAGTCTGGCCAGGTTTCCACATGCTTTGTCTTTGCTCCTGGTCACATTCCCCTGGGAATGAGCTGCTCTGTCCCACTCGCTTTTCTCACAGGTAACTTCGAGCAGGCCAATGAGGAGCTCAGAGCTGTTATCAAAAAAATCTGGAAGCGAACAAGTATGAAGCTTTTGGACCAGGTCATCCCACCTATTGGAGGTGTGTCACCTGGTGGTACTTCCCAGAGGGGCAGAGTGACACCTGCTCAGGGTCTGAGCTGCTCCAGCAACTCGGGGTGTTGTGATAAGAGGTGTCATCATGTTGGTTTCCTCCCCTCTAGATGATGAGGTGACAGTGGGAAAATTCTATGCTACTTTCCTCATCCAAGAGCATTTCAGGAAGTTCATGAAGCGCCAGGAGGAGTATTACGGGTACCGGCCCAAGAAGAACCCTGTGGAGATCCAGGTTGGTAGCATGTGGGTGGTGTTGGAGGGGTGACCCTTCCTGGGACAGGCAAGGTGTGGTGGGAACCTCTGCAGATCAGGGAAGAGGGTTTTTCCAGATCAGAAATGTCCAGAATGACTTAGAGAGACAGAGGTGCAAGGACAGACAGGGACCTCTGTGCCTCAGGCTCTGGAAATGAGGTGGCCCCAAGTGCACCAGTGCTGACCAATGTCTGGGCCGAATGCTGCTCATCCAGGCCCTTATCCACCTCCTCTTCTCCATTCCCAAGGCCTTCTCCTGTTCCTCACCTTAGCAGTGTTGCAGATAGTTCTGTGCACCTGGTGCTCTCTGTATCATCTCTCATTGCCTTGTTCAACATCAGGTGGAGAGAGTTGATTTGGCTGATCTTGAGCAGGACCAGTGTGGTCAGAGAAGCCTGCACAGCAGCCTTGAAGGGGATTTGTGTGCCTGGCCAGAGAAGCTGGGATGTCCATGGCCCCTCCTGACCTTACAGGAGGAAATCACTTGTGGAGATAAAAGACTAGGCCCCAAAGGTGCAAGGCAAGGAAAAGAGCCAGGCCCCAGATGGGGTATCTCCAGGTCAGGGGCAAAGGACAGGTACCCCTTGAGCACAACAAGCTCAACCCTTTGTCAGGCTGCCCTTGGCACACCCCTTTGTGGGCCAGCACTAGCCCAGGAGCTGTTTCACCAAGCATAGAGCGAGCCAGTTGCAGGGTGACCATGGCCTGTCCCGGGCAGAGGCTCTCCAGGTGATCCATCCTGCCTGGTTCCCTCCACAAAGCCCGAAGTGGGAGAGGTGGTGGGGCCAGACCACATCCAGCCATGCCTTCCTGTCCCCACCAGGCTGGGCTGAGGAGCATTGAAGAAGAAGCTGGTCCTGAAATCCATCGGGCCATTTCTGGGGACCTGACTGCTGAGGAGGAGCTGGAAAGAGCCATGGTGGCAGCTGCCATGGAGGAAGGGATATACAGGGTGAGTGCTGCCCTCGGGGTGCTCCAGGTGTGTTGGTGGTGGGTCAATGGGACTACCAGCAGCTGGAGGACAGTCCACACAGAGGAGTGTGGCCGTGAAGGACTGTGTGGACCACAAGGATGGATTGGCACTTCTCTCCTCTCCCTAAGGACATCCTGGTTGAGTCATCCTGGGCAACCTGCTCCCTGCCTCAGTTTCCCCTCTGTAGAAGGACCCTGCTCATAGGCCTGGCAGGGGGGTGCTGAGGAGAGCCCCATTTGCACCCTCTGCCAGGCCAAGGCAGGCACCATGGTCACCAGAGCAGGAACAGATTCACTTCCCACTCCCTGGGGTCTTTGGGGCAGCCTGGGCAGCTGTGGCATTGCAGGGTTGCACCTACTGCTGTGTCCAGAGGTGCCACCAGGTCAGGCTGTCCCCCAGAGTGACAGGATTTGCCATGCGCAGGGCTGGCTCTCCCCCCAGTGCTGCTGCGTGACCATCACCCCTCCGTGCCTCGTTTCCCCACGTGGAAGCAGAGAGATGAGCAGAGAGACCTCTGTTCCCACAGGCCCCCCACTTGTCTCCTCCCTTGGGAAGGGCCCAGGAGCAGCCCAGAGCTCCAGGCCTCCCCTGATGCCCTCCTTGTTGGTTGCAGAGGACGGGTGGCTTGTTTGGCCAGGTGGACAGCTTCATGGAGCCCAGCAGCCCCCTGCAGCCCCAGGTGGCCAGCCAGAGGCCCCTGCAGTTCACAGAGGTGGGCAGTGAGGACCTCGATTCCCCCGTCTTCCTCGATGATTTCCCCCAGGAGGGAAACACCAACGTCAACAACTCCAACAGCAACAGCAATGCTTGGCTGGAGAGGTGAGGGCTGCTGAGCCTCATGTGGGCGGGCGAGGAGGGGATGAGCTCCCAGCAGGTCCGTGGTGGATGCTGGGTGCATGTGGTTCTTCCCCAGGGGCTCCTCATGGATGGGTAAGGTCTGGAGAAGAGGCTGAGTTGCAGCAGTGAGATCCCTGCAGACTCAGGGAGGAATTGGGTGCTGCCTGTGGAAGTGACTCCATGGCCACAGGAGCTTTGTGCAGAAATTCAGCCCTTAGGGTGTGAGCCAGGGCCCAGGCCAGGGGACAGGGAGGGCAAACACCCCTTGAGGGTCCCCAGAGCCCAGCCTGGCATTCCCAGAAATGCCTTCAGGACATGCAGGGGAGCTGCATGATGTGTGCTGTGTGGCCCCACACATCAGCCTGTATGACTCCCTACACACCCTTCTCATCCTTCCCATCACTCCTTCGTCTCGGTGCTGTGAGGACTGAGGTGGAGAGCAGGGCTCTGGGGATCATAGGAATGGCTCTTCCACCTTCGCCACCAGTCTCTGAGTGCCAGGGCCCAGGAAGGGGCCACTAGCACCCACCTGGGCACAGGAACAAGGGGCAAGGGCTACCTGTGTAAGAGGATGTCCTTAATCCTATTTCTTGAGGTCTCCACCCTGTCCATCCATCCCAGGTGCCCCTCTTGGTCTGCCTCTTCAGCTGCATTCCCCAGGGTGGGGAGGGTGGGGAGGGCTGCACCCCTGGGTGGTCCCTGCTTGGGCTGACCCACCTTCCTGCCCTTGCCAGGATGGAGTATGAGGACGAGGTGCTGAGGAGGACAGTGCCAGCAGCACACAGGTGTCCTGCACAGCGTGAGTCTCGGATTGTTCCTCTTCGGGGGGATCTGGACCAGCCCAAGGGCCAGGGCAGGGGGAAGGGGCTGATGCTGGGGCAGACAGAAGAAGGTGACGCAGACCTCAACAACTTGGAGGTTAGCTGGGAGCCCCTGTCACTGCAGGACCTGTCTGGGGAGCTCCAGGAGACCTTCCTCCTACTTTCCCACCCGCTGGGGTGATGGACCATGAGGCCAGTGCCTTGGGCTGGGGGCAGATCGGCCACCACTGGGCAGCAGGGCCATAAGACCATGTTCCTTTCCACAAAGAGGGTCTTTTCCTTCCCAGGCATGGGCAAGGAGCCAGCCTGGCACAGTGGGAAGGTGCTTTGGTTGGCCCTGAACTCCTAAACCCTTTGGTTCCCCAGTCTAGTTAACCTGTTCCCAGCTCTGGGTTGCAGTGGTGTCTTTGCTGTTGTGCCCATCTGATGTCCCCACCTTTCCCTCTCCCAGAACTCAAGCACCCCTCACCCACGGGGAGGCTGCAGAGGAGGCTGAGCAGGAGGCGAGGGGCGAGCTCTGGGGGTCATCCATCGGCAGGACTGCACCTTCCACCCCAGGAGGTAAAGGGGGCAACGTGTGTCCACAGACAGCAACGTGGGGGACGTGTGTGAAGCTCCTTCCCCTCCTGGGAAGAGCTATCCCAGCCATGCTGGGGGGGGAGCTGGTTCCTGCAGCTCCCGGCCATGAACTCAGCCCTGCTGGAATGTTCCTGGGGAAGGAGCCAGGTCCCCGCCACGCTGCTGCAGTGGGCACTGGGTGCTCATACAACCTGAGACAGCTCGAAGCATCAGCTCTCTGGCTCCCCAGCTGTCTCCAGAGCTGGGACAGAAAAAAGGGGAGCGTCAAGTTTGCTCCTGGCTGCCCTTGGCTGGCCATGGTGCCTCATCACCTGGCAAGTGCCAGGGCAGGAGCGAAGGGCTGGCTCCCAGCTCTCTTTGCCCGCATGGTCCCATTGCAGGTGATGCCCTGGGCCCAGGAGCTCCAGCAGAATGGGAGTGAGTGTCCAGGCTGGGGACAGCTCCTGCAGCCCCTGCATTAACATGGGAGAGCTTTTCCATGGGCCTTGCCCAAGCCCAAGCTGCAGCTCTTTGCTCTTCTCACCCAGTTGCCTGGAGAGGATGACACTGTGACGGGAGTGACACCCAGCTCAGGGCACCAGCGGGATGAAAGTGGTGACCCAAGGACATCCTCCACCCCGGCCATCACCTTCCTCATCCAGGAGGTAGGGTGGGGGCAGAGCCTTGCAGAGGGGAGGGCAGGGCTGCCAGGCAACGAAGGCGCTGGCAGGGGTGCCATGTTCATGCTGAGTTGGGAGGTGGGAGGGCAAAGCTTCGCTGTTAGAGCGAGCAGCAGGTACGTGCAGGGCAGCAGGGGAGAGGGTGGGCTGCTGGCAGGCAGGGACACTGCTGCAGCCAGCACAGCTTGGGCTGTGACCCCATCAGCACACTTGGGCTGTGACCCCCTCCTCTGCTGCAGGCTCTGATCTCCGGGGGCCTCGCGGCTCTGGCCCGTGACCCATCCTTCGTGGCCGTGACCAGGCAGGAGATGGCAGCCAGCAGCCAGCTGGAGATGGATGAGGTGGAGAAAGCAGCTGTGGAGCTTCTAAAGGGAAGGGAAACACTGCAGGGTACAAAAACTAGTTCTGCCCCCCGGAACACCTCGGCTGCATCACCAGCCATCTCCCCAGGGCTCAGGGTGGCCCCCCCCCAAGAGACCATCACTGCCACTCGCCTCTGAGCCGCCTGCTGATGCAGCCCAGTGGGCACGGTCCCTTCAGGAGCTTGCAAGGGTCACTGGAGCAATGCCACACTGCTCCCCCTCTCTGCTTGGGGTCTTGGTGGGCTCTGTCCAGCTGCAGGAGGATTTTAAGGCTGGGACGCCAGGATGCTGGTGCAGGACAGGAAGATGTTCTGCCAGCAGGGTCTTGCAAGAGCTGAGATCATTAAAGTGTTCCTGTTGTGTGACTCTGGGGATGCCTCTGTCCTCTCCTTCCTGCCACCCTGCCTACCCAGCCCGTGCCCACGGCTGCTCGCTGCCCAGCCTGGAGAGGGGCTGCAAGCACCAGAGCACAGTTAACCAGAGCTGGCAGTGGTTCATGCTGCAGCTTCCAGTCCCCATGCTGAGGCAGGTCTGTCCCTACTCCCAAGTGCTTGTGCCTCAACCAGCTGATCTGGGGTTGCTGAGCTCTCGGAGTCTCCTGGTATCCCACCAGCTGGACCCAGCATCTGCTGGAGCCTGTTCCTCCTGCTCCCAGCCAGCCTGTCCTGTGGAGGTGAAGACAAGTGGCTTGGGCAGATCTACCTGGGGCTGGGGCAGCAGGCACACAGTGCTGCCCAGCGCTGCCCAGTGCTGCCTGGTATCAGGTGGCAGCCGAGGGGTATCCCTCTCCAGGAATGGGTTTGCTCAGGGCTTTCACTTGACAGCCCTCAGTGCCCCAGGCAGGGTCTGGATGCCAACCAAGCACTGGAGCAGCCCCGTCTCCTCAGATTGGGTCTTGCTCCCCAGGGCCTCCAACCTGGTCACACGCCTAATCTGTATTAAAATGCAGCAAACGGATGGGTCCCGGGGGGGGGGGGCGAGTCAATTGAGCCGGGCTGCTCTCAGCAGGGCATTGATTTGTTAACTCAATAGCAGGGAAGTGGCTGTTGCTGAGCTCCAGCTGCAGCCCGGGCGCTGGAGAACCCATCTGGCACAGGGGACACGGCAGCCCAGCTCCCCCCGAGGGGACACGGGCCATCAGTGGGGCTGGCACAGCTGTTGTAGCCCTCGTCCCGATTCACTGCCCCAAGGAGGGACCTGCACTCCACACACACTCCAACACATCCACCCGCTCCTGAGGAAGGGCCACGGGGTGGTTGCCAGCGAGGTTCTGGCTTCAGCTCTGCCAGGGGGATGTCAGGGATGGGCTTCATTAGTGACAAGATGAATGATGATGGTTCCCTGGTCACATTAGTGACGTGTGACACGGCAAGTGCCACCTTCCACGACTGGTGGGTGCTCACCGGGGACTCCAAACACAAAGGGTGACACTATGGTGGGAACACAGTGCAGTGATGGGGCAGTGTCTCTGCACCCTCTCCTGGCATCTGGGGCTGCACGGGGGCTGATTTGCCCCAAACTAGCATCAGAGGGAGGTTTCTTGGTGGGACCAGTCTCTATTAAGTGGTGCCCAGTGATACAACGAGGGGCAACAGGCACAAACTTGAACACAGGAAGTTCCAGCTCAACATCAGGAAAAACTTCTTTACCATGGGGGTGGCAGAGCCTGCCCAGAGAGGTTGTGGAGTCTCCTTCTCTGGAGACCTTCAAAACCCACCTGGACATGGTCCTGTGTAACCTGTCTGAGGTGACCCTGCTTTGGCAAGGGGTTGGACTAGATGATCTCCAGAGGTCCCTTCCAACCCCCACTACTCTGTGATGCTGTGAACTGGGGGACAGATCTGCCTTGTGACACAGCTGGCACAGGGGTGGGGGTAGGAGGACAGGGTCAGCAACGCTACAGCTTGGTCCCTGCCCCTCCTGCCTGCAGCTTCTGGGGGAAAGGGTCCAGGGTAAGGATTCTCCCCCCACCCAGGGGTACTTGCAAACATGGCCCCCAGCAACAAAGAGAAATGCCGGATGGGCCACATCCTGCTCATGCCCATGATGCTGTACCACCATGAGGTGCCCTGGAACTTGCCCATCCCAGCAGATGCCAAGGCTGCTACCCCAGGGTGCAGAGTCCCATGTGCACATGGCAAGTGGCCCTGGTACCTTGGGAGCTTCAGGAGGAGCATGAGCAGACAGCAAAGGGATGATTTGAGATGAAGGTATCCAGACCCCAGAGCTGAGGGCAGGTCCTGGGCTCTGCGCCGGGCACAGCTCTGACTTCATTACCTGTCAGCTACTAGTACTGGCATCTCCTGGCTGTCCCAGAGCAGATGGGCACAGCCTGGGCTCCTCAAAGGGAACCTCAACTTGCCTGTTCCCCTCCACTCCATTGCTGTTCACCCTGACATCACTACCGACCTGCTGAGCAGGGCTCTCCTGCAGGTCCCACACCTGCTGCGGGCTGGGAGATGCTTTATCCTGCCAAGCTGGGGCCTCCCTGTGTCCTGCTGCCAGCACAAGGCAGCATGTCCACTTGGCATCAGGCTCTCCCCAGTGTTCCTCCCTGATGGCCCATGGACATGTCCCCCTTACTGAGAGCAGCTCATAGGATGGAGCCATCGCCTTGTGGGCACCATCCTCTATTGCATGGGTGCTAAGCTTGCTGCTTGGCCCTCACAGCCACATGGTATGGACTGGGTATGGTGGAGAGAGGTGCTGGCACCTGGGCACTGTCCTGTCGTGCTGATGCCACCAGCCTCACCTCCTGTCCTTTTGTGATGGGCTCTCACCAGGGCCTTGGGCAACCCACAGGGTCACCAGCTCCCCAAAGTCCCAGCAGCTCCCAGCTCATACAGCCCTGCCCTGGCTCCTGCTGCTCAATGGCATCATCCCCCCACACCATGGGGCTGAATGGAACCAGGTGGATGCATGGAGGTGTTCGAGTGATGCAAACCATGTGGGAAGAAAGGCCCTGGAGGTGGTCATTTACCTCATTACCTCCTCCAGCCTCTGTTTCTCACAAGGGCAAGGCACCTGCAGGGTTCCCATCACCATCCCTTGTCCCAAACCAAGTCACCACACCCCAAAATCAGGCTGAAAACCTCCTTTATTGGTATCATGGGGTGAGAGGGTTTGGTCTGGGGACCATGCAGGGCTGTCAGTGAGGCCTTTGCAGGCAAGTGTTTCCCTCCACAGTGCCAAGTGTCACGTGGCCTCATCAGTGGTGGGGGGCTGGGACAGGCGTGCTCAGCACCTCCACCCATGTACGTGCCCAGCAGCACCTGCACCCTCACCCACACACAGGATGCCCAGCTCCTGCCACCACTGCTGGGCCACCTCTGCCAGCCCTGGCCACCAACCCCCCGTGTTTGGCCACTAGCAGGGAGCTGGGGGCCAGATGGGGTGGGGATGGGCTCTCACAGGAACTTGATGCCTCCTCCTCGTGTCCCTCATGGGCAGGAACAGGGAGAGCTCCAAGGTCCTCCCACAGCAGCCCCTGAGCCTGGGGCTGGTGCCAGCATCTCCCATCTTCACCCAGGGACAGAGGAGCTGGGTGGCAGAGGGCTCAGGGACAGGGGAGGGGAAGGCAAGGAGAAGACCAGGGGAAGGAGAACCTGGGGAGGATCAGGGTGCTCCCGGGGCTGGTGAGGGAGTCAGGTCTGGACCAGAGCCACACCAGAATGCACTGGGCAGTGCCAGACTGCACTGGGAGGCACTGGGCTGCACTGGGCTAGCTCTGGGCTGGCACTGGGCTGCGCTGTTTAGGTTGGAATGACCTCTAGGATTATCAACAGCTGACGGTCTCCTCGGACTCCTGCAGCCTCCAGAGACACTTCCACACCAGCATCAGTCGCGGCTCTGCTTCTTCCAGAAGATGGGTGGCACTCACCCCGCGGGACCCCGGGGGCCTTCCTGCCATGTACAGCCCCGTACAGCCTCGGTGCGGCCCCAGTACAGCTCCGGTACAGCTGCGGTACAGCCCTGTCCTCAGGCAGGAGCGAGTGCTGGCCCGGCAGGGAGCTATGGGTGAGAATGTGAGCGAGTGAGGAGGTGAGTGTGAGAGTGTGAGTGGGGGAGTGTCGGGGTATGAGTGTGTGAATGAGAGTGTGTGAGAGAATGAGAGTGTCTGTAGATGAATGAGCTTGTATGAGAGTGTGTGTGTGAGTGTGTGTGTGTGAATGAGGGTGTGAATGAGGGTGTGCGTGTGTATTTGAGTGTGTGTGTGTG
>VYZX01001319.1:61991-154565 GCA_013401335.1 Brachypteracias leptosomus
CCGCCCCCCCCCCGGCTGGGGGGGGGGAGCGATGCGGCATCTCGGTGTCCTTTGTGCTGGGAACAATGCGCCTTCCCGAGCGCACCTCAATAACGGAGCTGCCGGCGGCACCTCAGCGATGGGGGAGGCGCGGGGCGGACACGCACCGTCCGCGGAGCCCCGCGGGGGCAGCTGGAAGCAGGGGGCTCTTTGTTAGCGCCGTGCCCGGCTCGGTGCATTCTGAGCACAGCCGCTGGGGTCCCGCACACCGGCCGCGACCGGCTCCGCTCTGCCCCGAGAGCAGGAAGGAGCACCCGGAGGAAGGGGGGGTGCGAACCCCGCCGGAGCAGCGGGAGCGGGAGGGATCGAGCCCGGCTGTCACGGCCGCAGCCGCCGTCCCTCCAACCGTGTCTTCCCAGGCCCGGAGCCCGCAGCTCCCGAGCAGGGGTCGGACTGGAGCTGGGCGAGGGTGGAGGAGGTCCCCGTGGAGGACATGGCTCGGCAGCCCCAGCCCCACGCGGGCGCCGCGACCCCCCAGCCGTGTCCGCCTTGTCCTCGGCCGTGGGTGACCCTGGGGAGGGCAAGACACGCCGCGTCCCCTCGCCCGCACCCCTGAGGCAGGAGACTCAGGGGTTGCAGCCTGCGGGGCGGTTGCGGGGGATGCTGCCCTGGCTGGTCCCTACCCGCCCGAGCAGAGCGAGCACAAAAGGTGCTGGGTGCAGCATCAGTGATGGAGGGAGAGCGGGTGGGTGTGGGGCTGTGTGTGCGCTGCTGTGTGTGTGCTGTGTGTGCACGGCTGTGTGCATGCGTGTGTGTGCACCAGGACACCTCCCAGGGCTCCCTGCCCGTCCAGTCTGCCTGTCTCGGAAGCAGGCGGTGGTGATTTTGTGCCTTGCTCCGGTTGAGAGGCTGAGGGTCGGGGCCAGGCTGTTGTGTGAAGGGGTGAGGGAGCTGCAGGGCAGGTGCCAGCATCGCCTGGGGCGGGGGCTGCGGGGGTGCCCGTGCAGGGGCAGGGCTGGGCTGTGCCAAGGCAGGGGTGTCCATGCCAGGACACTGACCCGGGAACTGAGTGATGCTGACGGCTGGGGGTGGAGATTTCCTGCTGGCTGGACTCTTCCCGTCTTCCATCCTGCATTTCTCTTGAGATGAAGCCTTTTAAGAAAGGCCCAGCTCGGGGCCGGGGTCCCTTTAGCCAGGAGATGGAGCGGGTGCTGCTGGAGTCATTTCTGGCTGGACCCTTCCCACCTAATCCCTTTGACCCCTGCCAGCGATGGGGTCAAGGACTCTCCCATGCATGGAGAGAGGATCATGAGCTGGAGGTGACTTGAACCGTGGTGTTGCAGTGGGGTTGAAGCATCCATGGCAAGGATCTAGGGGGGGTCCAACTCTCTCCTACCCCCTCCTTGAGGGAGCAAGCTGGCATCCTACTGGATGTAGCTGGTGGGTGCTGGGCAGCCAGGGCAATGCGATGGTAAAGGTGAGCTGGCAGGACAAAGGAAGAGGGCTGGGAGCAGGGAGGCTGTGAGACAAAGCAGGCAGGTCACAAAGCAGGCGGGTCTCAGCGCCGTGTGGGGAGGGGGCTCCTGGATCTGGGCTGAGGGTGCAGGGGCCAAGCCCTTCTCCCCACAGACCACCCGACTTTGCAGCCAAAGCACCCCCGGGGGGGCTATGGTGGGTCCCCTCCTGCGCTGGGCTGGGAGCAGAGTGACGTCTTCCTTTGTGAGGTCCAAGAGCCCCTACTCTCCGAGCAAACCTGCCCACAGATTCCACCTCCCTCGGCCATCAGAGCATGGGGGCTGAATGCCTCTGGTGTGTAACAGGACAGGGATCAAAGCTCCCCTTTTGCCCCTTTATAATAACGTGAATGTGCCAGCTGTGCCATTTCTTTGGGGTCTTTGTGTCCAGGGGCGTTGAGAAGCGATGGGGGCTTTGAAGGAAGGCGCTGTGTGCTGCTGGGGTTAAACAGCTGAGTGATGGGGATGGTCCAGCCGATGGCAAGAGGTGCTGCATCCACTGGGACCCTCTGGGGCCTCACAGAGCCCTCAGGGTGGGAGGAGTGGGGACAGAGGAACAGGGATGGTGGGGCTGTGCTGTCCTTGGTGGGACCCCAGTTCTTGCTGGTTCTCCTGGCCTGGCAGGAGAGATGCTGTGATGTTTCACTATCAGCTTCATAGGTTCCCATCTTTCCCTCGGGACACTCCTGGCTGCCTCGATGGCAGGAGGGGCCCAAAAGACCCACGTGTTTGGCCACTGACTGCGGCACTGGGGGGTTATTCAGGCTTCCTGCGTGGCAGGAGTGAAATGGCCGGTACCTGCTGCAGCGCTGCTGTCAGCAGAGGGAAGGGCAGGCCCAGCATCAGCTCCTGCCCGGGTCCGATTTGTGCCTGCACCTTGTGCCTGCACTGCCTGCAAGGGCAGGGCTGGGTCCTGCCCCGGCTCCCACCCTCCCTGCGGGCAGGGTCTGCCTTCACTTGCCTGGCGTGTCACTCGTGGGCACGTTGGAGCTCGCCAGCTCTGGCAGACACCGCCGGGGAAGAAGGGCTGAGATGCCGGCGGGGGTTGGGTTGGGTGCCCACACCCTGCGCCGGTGTAACGGTCTCATCCAGGAAGCTGCTGCTACCGCAGTGGTGCTGAGCCCAGCAGCCCTCGCTTCTTGCTGCGGGGGGGAGGTTTCCCCAGAGACTGCCATTTCCTTCTCGAGGTGACCTTCACATGGGTGGCTGCAACACATGCAGCTCGGCAGCTCCCTGCTCGCATCCTCCACCCAGGAGCTCGACCGTGGATCGGGGGCTCATGCCCTGAGCCTCAGCAGCACCCTCCCTGCAGCCCCCAGTTTGCGGTCAGGTGTCCCAGCTCTTGCAGCTGCAGCGAGACTGGGGTGCAGGGGGGGCAGGACTCCGGAGGTGGAGCCCAGCCCGGGTGGTTTCGCTGTGTCAGGAAAGGCTGGTGGCACCTATTGATCCAGAGGCCTTTAAACTCCTTGGCCTGGGGGGGGTCTGAGGAGCTGGGCTGGCTGCAGAGATGCTCCCTGAGGGCACTTCCAGACTGCCCAGCTCATGGGAGAGAGTGGCAGCCCCTGTGCCAGCCAGGCTGGCTGCGGAGCCTCCGGAAGCCGGGCTTGTGAAATTGGGGAAGGAAGTCGAGTCGCATTTCAAGTTTATTTAAACCCTGCAACCTCCAGTGCTCTGCTGCTCTGATAAACACCCCTGCTATGATGCTCTGTGCAGGCAGCCCGGGGCTGCCTCACTCCTGCCCCGCAGAGCTGCTCCCACCTCCTTCTCCAGGAGGATGGATGGGATGTGCCACTTGGGGTGAGACAGACACACACCCATGGCCTTGTGTCCTGGAGAGCCTTGGCTCAGCTGGAGCATGCTGGCCAAGGCCAGGTGCTGGGATCAGCTGGGCTCCTGGCCCCAGCAATGTCTTGGCATCTTTGCTGCCATGTGGCCGGCGCTCCTCAGACTGCTGGGATGGTTTCTGTGGACCCAGAGCCTCTGAGACCTGCTGGGCTTGGTCTCCAAGGAGGCAGGTTTGTTGTAGCCCTTCCAAATCACCTCCTACCAGATCAGTTTTGTGTCTGGATGAGGTGGTGTGAGCCCAACTCATGCCACACTGCTGCACATGCTGCCCAAGGGCTCCAGCATGGGGAGGGGTGGTACAGCCTGGGGCATCACCATGGTGCTACCGCAGCTCTGAGTCCCTCCCATGCGGGCCCAGGTCTGGCTGGTGTTGGGCTGGTTTCGCTCAGGCGTTGCAGGGGAGAGATAAGACAAAGCCACCTCCCTGCATGGGGTGTGGGGATAAAGGGGCAGCCTGTCCTGGTGTGGTGGCACCAGCCCTGGGGTGCCCCATCACCCAGCTGGGGGGGCTGAGAGGCTCCTTGGCCAGCAGCCCTGATCCCAGGAAGGAAATATCCCACGAGGCTGCTAAAGCCTTGGGGTGCTGGGCAGGCAGAGCACCAGCCTGGGCACCCCCAGCCTTTGCCTCCACCGAGGGCAGCTCAGCCCTGGCAGGGGGGCCCCCCCACGTCCCGTGGCTGTTTGGCTGCTGTGCTGAACCCATCCGGACGAGCTGCTGCTCTTTGGTTTCACTTTGGGGCTCCCCAGCCCCAGTGCCAAACGGGGTGTGCTGGGCTCCCAGCAAGCTGGGTTAAGCTGGCATCCCTGGTGTGGAGGGAGATGCCAGGGGCTGTGGCGGGTGGGGGGCCCGGTGGGGTCTAGGAGGGAGGTGTTGGGCCCAGGGGTGGGTGCGGGGGTTTTTTTCGGCTGGGGCTGGGGCTGGGGCCGGTGCCGGAGCGGGGGGAAGCGGGGCCGCCCGCCGCAGTCCCAGCAGACACACCTTCTCCTGCGGCACCGCTCAGAGCAAAGCGGCTTTAAGAGGCTTTTGGTGCCCGTACCCATCACCCACCAGCCGTGGATTTAAAGCTGTAATGCTGTGCAGCCTGGGGAGCTCGGGAGGCTGGGGCTGCCTTGGAGCCAGCTGCAGCAAAACTGGGGGCAGAGGGAAATGGCAGGAGATGGAGCCTTAAACAAAGCTGTCGAGAACACGGCTCCCGGCCCCCGGAGAGGGAAGGTGATACCCCCGCTGAGCCCGGCGCCGTGAGCCAGCCCCAGCTCTCATCCTGCTCCTGCTGGGACTGGGGCTGGCCCCGGGAGTCCCACGGGGCTGTTCCTGCTGTGGGCTGTCAAAACAGTCCCTGTCGCGGGTTAAACAGCCGGCGGGTTTGGGATGTGGTGGATTGTGAGGGCAGCTGCTGCCTGGCTCTGCTGCAGGAATCAGCCATGGGGTGAGTCCTCTGCCTGCTCAGGTGCTGGAGGGTTTCTGCTTTGGCCTCCCAGCATCCCTTCCCCTCCAGGCAGACCAGGAGCTGGCCCTGGCTCGTCCCGGTGTCCTCAGTGGCTGCTGTGAGGCTGGGGGTGGCTGGCAGCCTCAGCCCGCTTGGCATCTGCCCCTCTACCCTGCTCCATGTGGATACCACACCTTCGTCTTCTCCAGTTCCAAGGGAGGGTTCAGGGCTGAACCCGAGGTCCCAGGGTCCCAGTGAAATCCCTGCCCCTCCTCCACAGCTCTCTGGGGCCAGGACATGGGGCGGGAGGTTTCTTGTCTGGCCCCTGTGTTGTGGTCCACAGGGCTGTGGACACCTCCTGCCCATCCACCCAGACCTGGCTGCTGCTCCTGGTCGGTGTCTCTGTGGTGTCCCAGGGGTGGCTCAGCAGCCCAGCTCCAAGCTCTGGGTCTTCTCCCAGCGTTGCCAGCCCCAAGTCCAGGCCAGCACCAGGGGCAAAGCTCTGGAGACTGTTACCGGGGAGGCTCAAGGGGCATTTCTGCCCTGCTCTGACCTCCCCAGGGCTGAGAAATTTCATCAAGGTCCTTCTGCCCCCCTGCCCCCGGACTCTGCAGCCAGGGCCCCACGGGCTCTCATGTCCCTTCCTGGAGAGTGGGGCAGCCTGACCTTTAGCACCAGGCACCAAACTGTTTCCGACTCCTTCCCTGGGCTCTTCCTTCCTCCCTTGCTGCAGCCTGGGGCATGTCTGAGTGCTGGAGCCCCAGCACCCTGGTGTGGGTGCTCAGGGGAGAGTGATGCAGGTACTGGGGGCTCCATGGGGCAGGGTGGGGCGTGCCTGCTCTGGTTGGCACGCTCCTCCACAGAAGTCACGAGGGTCTCTTGAGCTTCCTGTGAGCTTCTGCCCTGTGGAGCATAATAACCCAAATAACCTTCTGGCAGAGCCCCGTGGGTGTGCTGGGGTGTCTCCAGCCCTGCACTGGTTTGGGAGGAGAGGAGCAATGCCCACAAAGGAGGAAAGGTGCCGTGTTGGAAGAGAAAGGCTGGAGCTGGGCTCCTGGTCCTTGCCTTCCTCTCTGCTTTCCAAGCACTGCACAAGGACACCTCCTTGGCCCTGGCACAGCCCAGGCCTGCACAAGGAGGGGGGCATCTCATGTTGCTGGGGTCTCTGCTCATCAGTTATTTCTACCTGCCCAAGGAGGATGTTAGGGCAGAACATTCCTGTTCCCTTCTCAGCTGTGGGACCAGTTTTGTGCCTGGGTGCTTCGTATCATGCCCTGTCCTGCTGGTCAGGGGCTTGCGGATTATTGGGGGGTTTTTTGAGGGTGGGGGAAGGGTTGAAGAAGCACCTCTTTTGTGCCACCTGCTCTCATGCCTTGTGGACAAGTTGCTCCAGATGTTCCTAGTGGGCTCTGGGGTTGCAGCATCTTCTACCAATATTATTTCCCCAGTGGCACTCAGAGTGTGCTGGGGGACTGCAGGCGTGCCGGCTTTTGGGGGGCCAGGGAAGCCTTACCTCCAGTGTGGGTGCACCAGTACAGCTGTGGGACTGAGACATGGGGACCTGGCAGGGGAAAGGACCTCATCTGAGAAAGGGAGAGACTCTGTGAGTGTGATTCACTGGCTTGAGAGGAGATGGGAGCCTCCGCACCAGGGTTCAGAATTGGGAGGGAAAGCGTGTCCGTCTGTCTCCATCAGTCCCATGGCATCTCTGTGCCCCCAGAGTCAGGCTGGTGGCCCTTCAGGCCTAGACTCTACTGGTGAACGATGGTTTCTGTCGCTCTCCAGTAACTGGTGATGCCACTGCTGAACTGGTGGTTTCATGGCCGTCCCAGCATGGTTGGGAGGAGCAGGGGCCTTTGCTGGGGTTTGCTGCTCCGCGGGTTTCCTTGCACTGCCCACCCTGCCTGGTGTTTTGGGGCATGGCACCCTTTTGTAGGTGACTGTCCTGGGTAGTTTGCAAACGTTCTCATGGTGTTTTCCAGCCTCTTCTCTTGGGAAGTCCAGCACATAACTGGTGGCATTGCCAGTCACATATGGGGGTGAAGGGAGATCCCAGGCTCAGTCTGCTTCTGCTCCCCTCTGGGCTGCCTTGGTCTGCGTGTCCCTGGTGCTGGGTCCCCATGCAGGCAGCGTGTCCCTCATCCTCAGCCCTTGGTGGGTCTCAGTGTGGAGCAGATGGTGTGGCTCAGCGCTGGTGTGCTCCTGCCAGAGCTAATGAGCAGCACATGGTGGCTGCCAAGCCCTGATTTAAAGGTTTCCCTAAGCCTGAGAAAGCCTGGAGGAGGATTAGGGGGTCCTGGGGACTTTGGGGCCCAAGGCAGCAGAGCTTACCCCCCAGGGGAGCAGGCTGGGCAGCACAGCCACGCAGAGCATCTTTTTGGGGTTGCTTCCCCGGGACATGGTTGTGGGGTGGAGGCATGTCCAGCTCCACGGGGCTCTGTGGGGGCCTGGCTGTCCCCAGGCTGCCCGGTGCTGGGGGAGGGGAGGACCCAGCAGCCAGGAACCCCCATCTTGGCCCCGGAGCTGGTCCAGCCGTGCTGGCCATGGCACCCTCTGTGTGGGCAGCGTTTGGCCGAGGTGTGGGTGTTGATGGGGTGCGTGGGTGGCTCTGCTGAGCCTGATGCTTCCCCGTGCTGTGCTCACCCTGCTGGGAGGTGGCCTCTGCTGTCTCGTAACTGGTGTGTTTGCTGACCAGACCTGGCAGTCCCTGGGGAGCCTGATTCAATTTTCTCTGATTGCTGACCCGCTTCCTTGCTGCAGTAATTAAATGCTTAACTTTGTCTTGATTTGGGGCCAAAGCAACCTGTGTACGAACAGCCAGCCCTGGGCAGGCAGGGCTCCCCTGGCACCCCTTCCTCAGTCGGGCATCTATTCCTGAGCTGGTGCCCAGGGAGCTGCTGTCAGCCCCACGCCTGGTGTGTTGGTCTGGAGATGTGGGGAAGCCTGGAGCACTTTAATCTTACCCCACTGATGCTGGCAGAACCTGGCTCCCTGGGGAGCTCTAGGTTGAGTGCCCCATACACCACCACATTGCACCTCATGTGCCACACTCTGTCTTGCCTCTTGGGTTTGCAGTGCCCAGGGTGACCTTGACCCCTAGGATGTCCTGGGGCAGCAAAGGATGGTGTTAGAGTTGGGTGGGATTGCAGGGCAGCAGCAAAGCACGGAGGGCAGGTTTGGGGCAGAGGAGAGTGGGAGGGGAGCAGAGGAGGTAGTGAGGCTGGCAGATGGGCTATGTGGCTGGCAGATGCTCCTGCAGCCCTGATTCTGGGGAGGCTGGAGGGAGGACAAGAAGGGAGAATGTGGGTGATGCAGGGAGTGGGGATGGGGTGATGGGGCAGCAGGGGTGGGAACAGGGAGAAGGCAGGGAATGTGGGGATGGGAGTGGGGTGAATGTGAGGTCATGTGGGGAGGGGAAATGGGGCAAATGTGGGTGATGTGGGGAGCAGCGTGATGCGGGAAGGGGAGCAGGATGAGGGCAGGCGATGCAGGGAGGAAGGATGGGAGCAGGATGAATGCAGGTGATGTGGGGATCAGAGCCAGGCGCTGCCTGGGCTTGCCCGGCCCGCCTGCCTTGGCAGGCACGTCCCCAGCACCCGACCTGTGTGGCTCTTGGGCTCTGCCAGCTCCAGGCTCTGCCAGCCCACAGCAGCAGAGGTGTCTGGGCAGAGCCCCAGCCCCTCACCTTCTGCTGGAGCTGCTGGGATCACAGTGGGCATCCCTGCCTCTCTGGGGCTGGACGGGCTGGACCAGAGCAAGTTGCTCTGAGCCCCCGGGGCCTGGCACAGGGAAGGAACACTCCGTGAAGCTCCGTGGCTTGGCTCCCTGGGAAACCAGCCCTGCCTGGCTGGGCAGCCTCCTTGGCTCTGGGCTCGGGAGGGGAGGGGAACGGCAGCTCCCCTGCTCCCAGAGCAGTCTGAGAGGGACAGGAGCTCCGCGCTGCAGCCAGGGCAGCTCCACCTCTATCATCTGCAGTTGCAGGGTTATAAAAGGCAGTGAAAGGGAGCTGCAGTGGGGGGCTGCCCACACCCCGAACTGGAGCAGCTGCCCTGCAGTGGGTGTGTGCTTGGCATGTGCCTGGCTGTGGGTGCCAGCAGTGTGGTGGGAAAGGAGTGTCATAGAGTCATAGAATCATTTAGGTTGGAATGACCTC
Source organism: Brachypteracias leptosomus (assembly GCA_013401335.1). Classification (NCBI taxonomy): domain Eukaryota; kingdom Metazoa; phylum Chordata; class Aves; order Coraciiformes; family Brachypteraciidae; genus Brachypteracias; species Brachypteracias leptosomus. The sequence goes on from VYZX01001319.1 coordinate 70,910, forward strand.
TAGGATTATCAAGTCAAACGTTCATCCCGACACCTCCCTGGCCCCTAGACCATGTCCTGAAGCACCACATCTACTCGTTTTTTGAACACCTCCAGGGATAGTCATGGCTCTTGCAGGGAGGAGGAGGGCTCTGGGAGTGTGCCCCCAGCTTTGGCAAAGTACCAAAGGATGCGCTGGATCCCCCTGGGGTTGCCACAGCAGTGGGCTTGGGTGGGACAAACTGAGGCAGGTGGGTGACGAGGCAGGAGAACACGAGGACATGAACCTGGCAGCCCATGTCAGCTGAATTGTGCCTTCCTGTACAAGGAAACATAGAATGGTTTGGGTTGGAAAGGATCTCCAAAGGCCATCTAGTCCAACCCCCCTACAAGAAGGAGGGACATCTCTGACTAGGTCAGGTTGCTCAGAGCCCCATCAAGCCTGACCTTGAATGTCTCCAGGGATGGGGCCTCCACCACCTCTCTGGGCAACCTGTTCCAGCGATCAACCACCCTCATATTAAAGAACTTTTTCCTAATGCCCAACCTAAATCTACCCTTTTGTAGCTTAAAACTCTTACTCCTTGCCCTGTTGCTTCAAACCCTTGTGAACAGATCAACCCCCACCTTCCTATAGGCCCCTTTCAGGTATTGGAAGGTCGCAATAAGGTCCCTCCGGAGCCTTCTCTTCTCCAGGTTGAACAGCCCCAACTCTCTCAGCCTGTTGATCAAACATCCTACCGGGGCACCCATGCCGAGGCTGGGTGGTGTCTGCTGGTGGATGCAGCCCTAACATGGGGCCACGGGCTGTGCCTGCTCTGGTCACTCCATCCCCTCCACTGATCAAGGCTTGAGATGCTGGGATGGGCAGGTCTCTGTGCAGGGGGGCTGCCCCGCGAGGATGGGGGTCCCCTGAGGGTCCCCACCCTGCGAGGGCAGCCTGTGGGATCGGCTGCTCCGGTGCCACTTCCAGCACTCAGTTCCCACCTTGCCCGCTGCCCTGGCCCAGCGCTGGCAAAGGGCATTGGCGCTGAACAGCCCGGCCTCTGTGTGTGCCACCGGAGCTCTCTGCCCCTCGGGGTGCGGGACCGCTCTCCTCTTCCTCCCAGATGCTCGGGGGCCCTGCCAGCCCAGCCCTGGAGACGGGGCTTTCAGAGCCTGCCAGCCCGGCAGGGAAGGGGAGGACAGCGATGGAGGCTCCCAGATGAGGTCCCCTTTGTGTCCCCGTGGGGCTGCAGGCTCTGCCAGGCACACGCTGCCCGGCTCGGATGCTGGTGCTGGCGCGGGCAGGCTCCTGCCACACTGCCTGTGATCGCCCAGCCAGCGCTGCGGGTGCAGGAAGGAGCCATCCCCACCCCTGCCTGTGCCTCTGTCTCTGCATCCATCAGCCTCCCAGCCCTGTGTGCTGGGTGCCCGGCGCTGGGAACTGGCCAGGTTTGCTTGGCAGGAGCACTCGGCCGGGACCGTGCAGCTCTGTCCTGGGCACTTGGGCACTTGTCACCATCCCAGAATCACAGAATTGCTGTGGTTGCAAAGGACCATTAAGATCATTGAGTCCAGCCACTATCTGTCTCTTCCAGGCTCACTTATACACCATATCCCTGAGCACCCTGTCTAGATGGCTTTCAAATACATCCAGGGATGATGATTCAACCACCTCCCTGGGCAGCCTGTTCTAGTCCTTGACAACCTTTCTGGTGTAGAAGTTTTTCCTAATTCTATCCTCTGCAGTGAGCTGAACATGGGAAGATGGAGATGATGGCCGAGCTTGTGCTGGTGCCGCCAGCTCTCTCCTCCCCGGGTGTGCTGCCTGTGCTGAGGTGGTTTATCAGCTGGTGCTGCTCATCCTGCTGCCCCCAGGACAGCCTGTGTCCTCCCCTCACCAGCTTTGGGGAGAAGCTGTCACCTGTGCCAGCCTGGGGACAGCTGGGCACAGGCTGCCCAGTGGGGCTGGGGCTCTGGGCTGCTCCTGCCCGAGCTGAGCGGGTGGTGAGGCAGCACCACTCTGGTTAAGTGCTGATTTGTTTTGTGCTGATTAGCAGATAAGTCCCTAATTGCCCCTTAACCATAGGAGCCTGTGCCACAGGCTCCAGGGCATCAGCCAGGCTCTCTGTGGGTGTTCCAGCCCTTTAGGGACACCCCAGAGTGTTTGGCTCTGCAATAGGTCTTGGTACTGGTCACAAGGTGTCCTTCTGGCTGGTGGCCCATGGCCAGGCACAGGGCAGGTTGGCTGGCTCTGTCCACATGCAGGTGAGGGAGCAGCTCTGTCATCCCACAGCAGCACATCTGTGGAGCCATTGACAGACAGGACGTGGCCAGCAACTCTTCTGGTGGAGGTGGAGACAAGGGGTGCCAGAACGCACTCAGATGATGTCTTTATGACCACCAAAGTTACTGGTCTCTGTCGCAGAGCAGGGAAACTGAGGCAGAGCATGGCAAGCACAACTAGCTCCCTCAGCATCACCTGGTTGGGTTGAGGACAGGAGAGCCCCTGTGCTGCCTCTGCAGATACTGATGTCATATTTGGCTGGAAAGTTGCTTGGTAGAAAAGGACCTGGAGGTATCGGTCAATAGCCAGCTGAGGATGAGCCAGTGAGTGCCCAGGTGGCCAAGAAGCCACCAGCATCCAGGCTTGTGTCAGCACTAGTGTGTCCGCAGGACCAGGGCAGAGATCTTCCCCCTGGACTGGGCACTGGGGAGGCCCAACCTCAAATCCTGGGCTCAATTTTGGGCCCCTCACTCCCAGAAGGACCTTGAGGGGCTGGAGCATGGCCAGAAAAGGATAACAAAGCTGGAGAAGGGTCTAGAACAGGAGTGTGGTGAGGAGCAGCTGAGGGAGCTGGGGGGGTTGAGCCTGGAGCAAAGGAGGCTCAGGGGAGACCTTCTGGCTCTGCACAACTCCCTGCAAGGAGCTTGGAGCCAGGTGGGGTCGGGCTCTTCTCCCAAGGAACAAGTGATAGAGGAAATGACCCCAAGTTGCACCAGGGGAGGTTTAGATTGGATATTGGGAAAAATTTCTTCACCAAAGGGTTGTCAAGGCTTAGCCCAGGCTGCCCAGGGCAGTGGTTGAGTCAACATCCTTGGAGGTATTTAAAAGACTTAGAAGTGGTGCTTAGGGCCATGGTTTACAGAATCACAGAATGTCAGGGATTGGAAGGGACCTCAAAAGATCATCTAGTCCAACCCCCTGCCGGAGCAGGAACACCTAGATGAGGTTACACAGGAAGGCGTCCAGGGGGGTTTTGAATGTGTCCAAAGAAGGAGACTCCACAACCTCCCTGGGCAGCCTGTTCCAGTGTCCTNAGGTATAGTGGTGCCTGGGCATGACTTGAGCTACATATGAACCTGTCCCAACCAGGGTCTCACGTTGCCCAGTGCCTGGGATGGTGACGTTCCTCCTGGGAGGGCAGGGATGGGACCTCCTGGTGTGGGAGAAGTGGTACACTTAGATGCTGGGGAGCAAGAGGAGCAGCTGCAGTAGCCTTGAGAAACCTTCTGTGATGTCTCTTGGTGGCCATGTAAATCCCTGGGTGGTAACTCCCTGCCATCCGTGCAAGGCTGTGGCTCCTGGCTCTGGTCCCTGCCCTCCTGCTCCGCTTGTCCCACTCTTGGAGCAGGGGTCAGTATTTAGTCACCTGGGGGTGAGGGTGGAGGTGGAGGAAAGAACTCTGGCTGAAAACCCTGTTCTCATTTTTCTTGTGAGGAAAAGAAATTTCCAAGAATACTGTGGTTCCAGTTTGTTCCTCTGCCCATTCCCCGGGGCCTCTGTCGTTGTGCGCGTCTGGGATAGGAGGAGGGGAAGCACCTCGTGTTGGTCAAAAAGTAATTAAAGCTGGAGCTAATTTTCCTGGAGGAGGGTGGGACCCTGGGAAGGCGACAGGAGCGAGTCTAGGGCTGAGCACATCAGAGGCTGCTTTCTCTTGCGGCTGCTGAGCTGAATATCCCCACAGACATGCTTGGCTGTTCCCACGCGTCTGCTGCCCGTGCTGCGGGGTGAGCGGGATGCTCCCACTGCCTCCCACCCCACCCAGGGCACCCTGTGTGTTCTAGTCCTCCCGGGGTGCCAGCCAGCAGCGGTGGCTGGAGCAGAGCTTGTCTGCGAAGCGTCAGTCCCCGCGCCCGCTGCCAGCGCTGCGGCTTTGCAGGAATTAATAGCGGTGTTTATGGGGTGCCCAGGGAGGGGAGCTGTGTGCTCATTAGCTCTAATGAGAGCTCTTTGCCGTGGCGCTTGGCTCCAAATCCCTCTTCCTCCACGAGTCCCCTGGGCACAGCCAGCTTCCCACACCTGGCACGTCCACCCTGAGCCAGAGCTGGGAGCACAGACTTATGCCCGTGCCAGCATGGTGCCCGTGTGGGTCCCACCATCCTGCACCCGTTTTCCTCAGGGATGGGGTTGAGTGTGGTGGGTGGGGACACGATGGGTTGGCCATGGATGCCACCGGAGCCAGGAGCCCAGCACGACCTTGCCCATCCCCTTCCTGTCTGCCAGGTCCACGGCTGGGGATGGCTGTGGGGCTGGGGATGGCCACAGGGCTGGGCATGGCCATGGGGCTGGGCGATGATTTGGTTTTGGCACTGGCACCGTCTTGTCGTGTACTTTGCATTTCAAGCCTTTGTAACAGCAGTTTGATCACGCTGCCTCTCAAGTGAGTGTGGCTGGCTGCAGAGCATCCCTGCTGCTGCACATCTGGCTGTGGCACACCCTGGCTACAGCTCATCCTGGCTGTGGCACATTCCAGTGCCCACCCATACCCTGGCAGGCCCTGGAAGGGCTGATTCAATATATCGATCAGTGTGTCCGTGCAGCCTGGAGCTCGCTGCCCAGCTGGGGACATGGTGGTGGCCGAGGTCTGGAGCAGCTGGCTGGCCCTGCTGGACCCACACTGGCTGGGTCCTGGTGCCCAGCCCTGTTTGTCCCCTCAGCTGCAGAGCTGGCTGGTAGCCTCACTGGTATGCACCAACCTCTTTTCTCAGCCACAAACTGATGAAGGTTGTCACTGGGTGCAGCGTCTCCTCCACCATTTGCTCCACACTGTGGCAGAGGTGCAGCCACAGCTCCATCATGGAGCACACTCATGTCCTCAGGACCAAGCTCATGTCCCCCAGGACTGAGGTGAGCCCCGAGCTGCCCTCAGCCCGCTGCTCTTTCCGCAGGATCCGTCCCCAGCTGTCCAAAGAGAAGATAGAGGGATGTCACATCTGCACATCGGTGACGCCCGGCGAGCCGCAGGTGCTGCTGGGGAAGGACAAGGCCTTCACCTATGACTTCGTCTTTGACCTGGACACACAGCAGGAGCAGATCTATACGACGTGTGTGGGCAAGCTCATCGAAGGCTGCTTCGAGGGCTACAATGCCACTGTGCTGGCGTATGGCCAGGTACAGGCTCTGCCCACCCCCTGGGCTCAGGCATGGGCACCAGTCTCTCCTGCAGCACTGGGTGCTGGGATGCTGGGATGGCACCTGAAAAGCTTAGGGAGGGTGGGGGGCGTGTAAACTCATGGGTGTGGAGGGGACAGAGAGTTGTCCTTGGGTTGGATGAGAGCTGGAGCAGGGGATGGCCTTGGAAGGAGGAAAGGGAGGCTGGGCTGGGGGCTTGGAGGCTGGTGTGGTGGTGAGGAGCAGAGAGGCTCAGCAGAGGCATCTGGGGAGGCTGAGGTGGTAGGGGTAGGTCTGGGGCACGGTGGGCAGAGCTGAGCCTGGGAGGACCAGCATCCCCCTCACTGCCTCTCCACAGACCGGCGCGGGGAAGACCTACACCATGGGCACCGGCTTTGACATGAGCATCTCTGAGGAGGAGCAGGGCATCATCCCGCGGGCCATCGGCCACCTCTTCAGTGGCATCGAGGAGCGCAAGCGGGCGGCGCAGAGCCAAGGCGTGGCAGCACCCGAGTTCAAAGTCAGCGCCCAGTTCCTGGAGGTGGGTGACAGCAGCTCTGGGGGACACTGTGGACCTGCCCTGTCCTTTGCTGAGCTCCAATATCCCCGGCTCCTTGAATCCTCCATGTCCTGGCTGCTCCCTGGCTGAGCTGGACCCCACAGCAAGTGTGTGGCCAGGGATGCGTGCCATGGCAGAGGAGACTCTGAATGTGGGAGACCTCGTGATGGCCACAATCTGAGGTGGCACTTCCTTGGCTTCAGGGAGCCCACCCCATAGGGAAGGGGCTTATGCCTTGGTCTCCTGGAGACTGGGGGGGCTCTGGGCTTGCTTACTCCTCTTTGAGGTTGAGGACAGTGGCTTACTGGGTTTCCTGGGTCTGGATCAGCATTCCCAGTGAAGCAAGGCGAGGAAAACGTGCCATACTTGTAGGGGTTTGAGGAAGGGCTGTGTTATTTCCCATGTCCTTTGTTGCATCTTTGACCTTGAGAATGCTTCACTGCATCCTCTCCCGCCTCTGCTTTGGCCTCTCCATTTCAAAAGCCTCTTCTATTAACTGCTTCTTTCCCTGGAGAAATTTGTCCCACAAAGCCCATGGACCTTGTGGGTCTGCAGCAGTTTGAGGGATAAAAGTTCCAGAAGGATAGAAGTTCCAGATGGGAACTTGGTTAAGGCCCTGGTAAGCAAACATAGGGTGGTGCTGAGCAAAGCTGAGCTCCTGAACAACCTTCATCTGATTGGTGCCCCAACCTGAGGAAAGCCAAGAGGAGACAGGCAGAGAGAGTGGCCCCGTGCTGTGATCTTGCCTCTCTGTGGCTTTGGTGGCCATCACATCTGGGTTCCTTTAGATGTTGATGGACTGGAGCAGAGGAGCAGAGAAGCAGTGTCCAAAGTCACCTCCTCGCCTGGAGGGCTGACGTTGTTGCCCGCATGGGTTTTGAGGCAATAAGGGCTCTCCTGTGCCCGCCTGGGCACGTGGCTGCACCAAACGCTGCTGCCAACCCCCCTGTCCTGACAGCAGTGCAGGATTTGGCCCTGCTGATCCCTGTCCTGTGACTGTCCTGGGAGCAGGAGCTGGGTTTTAAGCCCCTGTTTGCACCTGGGGTGGCCAGGGACGGATTAGCCTGATCTGCTTGGCTGGCTTGGAGCCTCTGGTCCTGGGGTGACCCTGCTCTGCACTGGGACCTGAGTACAAGAAGGCAACGGGTGGCACTGAGGGGACAGACAGTCAAGGGTGTCCCTCTGCCCCAAGGGGAGAGGGTGCTGCAGGGACAAGATCTAGATGTGGGCATTCTCTGTCACCTCTGGGTTCTCAGGGTTTTCCCTGCTTGTCCAGCATTCCTTGGTCCCTCTTGTCTCCTTCCCAAGCGGCAGAGGTGACTCCAGAGAGCTGTGGTGGGCTCTGGTGGCTCATGTGGCCAGGGGCTCCCTGACAGAGCAGGGAGGACTGGGGGAATGGGTAGCTCTGGGGTGTCCACTCAGGCTCTGGGAACAGGGCTCTGAAGGTGTCCAGGTTCCCAAACAGCTGCTTGTGTGGGCCAGGGATGGGCCAGGGGCACTTGGAACCAGCTCAGAGCCTCGTGGGGCAGACAGGCACATGTAGGGCCCTCCACCCTCGGTCAGTTTGCAGATGACACTAAGTTGGATGGGAGAGTTGAAGTTAGGGAGGCTCTACAGGGGGACCTGAACAGGCTGGACCGATGGGCTGAGGCCAATTGTATGAGCTTCAAGAAGGCCAAGGGCCGGGTCCTGCACTTGGGTCACAACCCCCTGAATGCTCTTGGCTTGGGGAAGAGTGGCTGGAAACTGCCGGGTGGAAAAGGCAGAAAGGGACCTGGGGGTACTGATAGACAGCAGGCTGAAGATGAGCCAGCTTGTGCCCAGGGGGCCAAGAAGGCCACCAGCAGCCTGGCTTGTGTCAGCACCTGTGTGGCCAGCAGGATCAGGGCAGGGATTGTCCCCCTGGACTGGGCACTGGGGATGCCACACCTCAAGTAGGGGGCTCAGTTTTGGGCACCTCACCCCAAGAGAGACCTTGAGGGGCTGGAGCTTGTCCAGAGAAGGGCAACGGAGCTGGGGAAGGGTCTAGAGCACAAGTCTGGTGAGGAGCAGCTGAGGGAGCTGGGGGTGTAGAGCCTGGAGAAAAGGAGGCTCAGGGGAGACCTGGCTCTCCACAACTCCCTGGAGGTTGTAGAAGTGTGTGCTGGTCTCTTCTCCCAAGTCACAAGTGATAGGACAAGAGGAAATGGCTTCAAGTTGCACCAGGGGAGGTTTAGGTTGGACATGAGAAAAAGTTTTTCACTGAAAGGGTTGTGAAGGGCTGGCCCAGGCTGCCCAGGGTGGTGGTGGAGTCCCCATCCCTGTGTGTGTTTAAAAGCCATGGAGATGTGGTGCTGAGGGACATGGTTTAGAAGCGGACTTGATAGAGCAGGGTCATGATTGGATTGGATGATCTTAAAGGTCTTTTCCAACCTCAGTGTTTCTATGGCAATGTGCACTCCTGCACTCACCCCGTTCCTCCTGGGCACCCTGTCCCAGCACGTGGGTCAGAGCTCCCCTGTGCTGCTTCTCCTCTCTGCATGCACCTGCTTGTGCGTCCTCCCCTACACTCGCCGGGACACCAGCTCTCCTGGCCAGCCTTGCCTAGCACACACGTGTGAACACGTGTGAACACACGAGCACCCTGTGCTGTGCCCTGTCCCCTTGCCTGTCAGCACTGCAGCACCAGGGTGGCCGAGGTCATCTCCTGTCAGTCCCGCTCTGCTGGGCTCTAGCAACCTCCTGCTTACTACTACTCACCCCGCACCCGCTTCCACCCTACTCAGCTCTACAATGAGGAGATCCTGGACCTTTTTGACAGTGCCCGTGACCCTGACTCACGCCACCGCAAATCCAACATCAAAATCCATGAGGATGCCAGTGGAAGCATCTACACCACGGGGGTCACATCACGCCTCATCAGCTCACAGGATGAGGTGGGTGTGGGATGGGGCAGGTGTGGGGAAGCTGAGGAGATTGCTCTCTACAGCTACCTAAAAAGAGGTTGTAGTGAGGCTGGTGGTGTTCTCTTCTCCCAAGTAACTAATGACAGGACAAGAGGTGATGGCCTCAAGTTGCACCAGAGGAGGTTTAGATTGCACGTTAGGAAGAAGTTCTTTGCTGACAGAGTGGTCAGGGACTGGACCAGGCTGCCCAGGGAGGTGCTGGAGTCACCGTCCCTGGAGGGGTTCAACAAATGCGTGTGTGGCACACTGGGACATGGTTTAGGAGTCAGGGAGATGTTGGATGAAGGTTGGACTTGCTGATTCTAGAGGTCTTTTCCAGCCTAAATGATTCCATGATTCTCTGGAGGAGGGATGGCAGCTGGGTACCACCAACCAGGGGTATGCTCCTTGGGCACAGCCAGGCAAGAGGAGGGTCTCACTGGGGGTGGGACAGAGCAGCCCCCAGTTGATGCAGGGAGGGGTTGATGTGCCCACTGGGCTGCAGCAGGATCCTCTCCTCACTCCCTGGAAAGCTGCCTCAAGGTTTTATTCCTCTCTGCCCTGTGTTGTAGCTGATCCAGTGCCTAAAACAAGGGGCTCTTTCCCGCACCACCGCCAGCACCCAGATGAACGTGCAGAGCTCCCGGTCCCACGCCATCTTCACCATCCACCTGTGCCAGATGAGAGTGTGTGCCCGCCCAGAGCTGGTGAGATGTGCTCCTGCCTGGCTGGGCTGTGCTGGAGCTGACACCCAGGCGGTGTGCGGGGGTCCCTTGGGAAGGGGAGAGCGCTGGAAGTCCTGAAAAGAGAGGCAGGGCTTTGTCTTCTTGCCAGTCATAGCCAGCGGTAGCATTTAATGAGAGCTGAGGTCTGCCCTGGAGCAGCCCCATGCAAAGCAGGGGTTGTCTGGCCCAAGGGATGGCCCGGAGCAAGCTGCTGTTGGGTTCCTCTCCCCCATCCTTGAGGGGCAGGGGACAAAGGGTCAATGCTCAGGCTTTTGCCGACATCTGAGTGCAGCCAAGGGACCTCCTGCTCGCTCCGGGTCCGTGATGGTGACCATCTCCATCTCTGGCCACAGGTGAATGGGGAGGTGACCAGCCTCCTGGATGGAACCCAGCCCACCACCGAGTACGAGACCCTCACAGCCAAGTTTCACTTCGTAGACCTGGCTGGCTCAGAGCGACTGAAGAGAACTGGAGCTACTGGCGAGAGAGCCAAGGAAGGCATCTCCATCAACTGCGGGCTGGTACGGCCTGGGCACCCATGGGCAAGGGAAGGGTGGGGACAGGGCCTGCCTGGGGGAGCCCGGGACACCTCTGGGTCCTGCCTGGAGCTGCTCTGGGCTGTTGGGGTTGCTGCTGTCCCTGCTGGAGCTGATGCTGCCTGGCCTGGTAGGCAGGAATATGCACAAACCAAAGCACCAGTGGTGAGGGCACAGCTCTGCTGCCAAGGACAGCACTGCAGGGGCGGTACAGCTGGGCACAAGGCTGCAAGTCCCCAGAAGGTCAAGGTCTGCTAACTTGAGCTTAAAAAACCCACCAGGGTTCAGTGCTTGCTCCTCAGGGCATGTAGGAGAGGCACAGCCTGGGGAAGGGGGGAAATGCTGGGACTGGCAAGGGAAGCCCCACACCTCCACCTCTTGCCCCCCAAAGCTGTGCTAGAGCATGTCCCAGGCCTGCCATGCTGTCTGGATGACAACTGAGGGGACTTTCCTTTCTGTTGGTAGCTGGCCTTGGGGAACGTCATCAGTGCCCTTGGAGACCAGAGCAAGAAGGTTGTACACGTGCCCTACCGCGACTCCAAACTCACCCGCCTGCTGCAGGATTCCCTTGGGGGCAACAGGTAAGAGGATCCCAGGCTGGGGCTGAGCCCTGGGAGGGGACCACAGGGGCTCTTCCCCTACAAATATGGCTGAGGGTCTACGGAGTCATGTAGGAGCAATTTCAGGGCTCAAAAGCTTCGTGGGGAGGAGATGTCTCCTGGCAGGCAGTGCATGACTTTGCAGCTGTGAAGACCTTGGCTCCTCATGAGTCCCAGGAGCAATTAACCAGCTATGGTAGAACACTCCTTAGCCCTTGCAGGTCTGGGGCTTGGCAGGTGGTGGTGTCCAGCATGGGATGGATTGAATTCCCTGCCTGCTTTGGGGATACTTCTCCAAAGAGCCTGTTCTTCCCAGCATCTTGGCACATGTGGGGTGGCTGATGGAGGTCGGCTTTGCTCAGTGCTCTGTGGTGTGTTGCTCATGGGGTCTTGCTGGTGCTCTGGCTCTGGGAGGGACAGAACCCAGTATACCTTGGTTATAAAACACAGAAGGGCCTGCTATGGTGTCCAGGGGCGCGTGGCCTTCCCTGGGTCCCAGGTTTCCAGGTACCTCACTGGTGCAGGGTGTGTGAAACTGTCATTTCACCCTGACCTTCACCTCCCCAAGCCAAACCATCATGATCGCCTGTGTGAGTCCATCTGACCGGGACTTCATGGAGACCCTGAACACGCTCAAGTATGCCAACCGGGCTCGCAACATCAAGAACAAGGTGGTGGTGAACCAGGACAAGACAAGCCAGCAGATCAGTGCCCTGCGGGCTGAGATTGCCCGCCTGCAGATGGAGCTGATGGAGTACAAGGCGGTGAGTGCAGGGCTGGGATGAAGGCGGGAGCAAAAACCTCTTTCTTGTGTTTGAATTGGGGCAGTTGTAGCAGGAAAGGTCCTCCTGCTGTGATCCTCTGCCCTGGATGATGGAGAGATCAGGAGTCTTGACAGATGAGGGTTTAGCTCCTGCCAATGGGCAGGACCTTGGGCAAGTGTCTTTGGGATGCTAAGGCAGGAAAAGGCCTTTAAGTGTATCTCACCCTCTGGCTGTTGAGCTCAGGCCTTCCTGGTCCTTAGATTTATCCCTGCCCCTGCTTTGGTGGCTGAGGCTGTCCCCAGGGATGCAGTGGTGGGCCCCCATATCCCAGCTCTCCCTGCACTCAGGAGCTCCCCTTCTGTCCCACCAGGGCAAGCGGGTCATTGGGGAGGATGGCTCGGAGAGCTACAGTGACCTGTTCCGTGAGAACGCCATGCTGCAGAAGGAGAACAACACCCTGCGCATGCGGGTGAAGGCCATGCAGGAGGCCATTGATTCCATCAACGCCAGGGTCACCCATCTCATGAGCCAGGAGGCCAATCTGATGCTGGCCAAGGCAGGTGAGGCTGGTGGGGTCAGCCCTGTTGGTGTAGCTGGGGTGGGTGCTCCATGTCTTGCCTTGAACCCCCTGTGCCTCTGCTCCTGCAGGTGATGGTAATGAAGCTATTGGTGCCCTCATCCAGAACTACATCCGGGAGATTGAAGAGCTGAGGTGAGCTGGCCAGAGGGGCTGGGGAGTCACCGGGGTCAGTGGGTGTTGTGGTGGGGTCTGAGCTCACAGCTCCATGCCTCCAGCATCGCTGGGGTGAGTCCCCCTCCTGATGGAGTAGCAGCTGACTACACTGCTGCTATGGTGGGGCTATAGGAGTCCCAGCCTTGCTGCTTTGGCCATTGTTGTCCTTTGTGTGACCATTGATGGAGGGGGAGATCCTGGCAGGAGTGCCTGATGTCCCCCAGGGCCTGCTGGCCTCCCAAAGCTGGGTCCATCCCAGTGTCTTGCATGGTCCTGGGACCCTGTCTTGAAGCATCCTGACCTTCTGACCCAACATGAATGGGAATGGCTTTGTGGTGACTGTCCCTGGCTCACACTATCCTAAAACCAGGCAAGATCCTCTCCCACGGGGACAGTGGGATGTCCCCCCTCTGACCACGTCCTGTCTCCGCTCCCTAGGACGAAGCTCCTGGAGAGTGAGTCCATGAACGAGTCTCTGCGGCGCAGCCTCTCGCGTGTCTCTGCCCGGTCCCCCTTCTTCATGGGCTCGTCCCCAGCACCCGGCCTGCCTGGTCTCTGCAGTCCCGCTGCTCCTGTGGAGACAGAGGCCTCTGATGTCCTGCGACGGGCCAAGCAGGACCTGGAGCGCCTCAAGAAGAAAGAGAGGAGGCAGCAGAGGAAAAGGTGAAGGTGGCTGCTGTGCGGTTTGGGAAGGAGGAGGCTGCTGGGCAGTCTCTGGGGGGTCAGGTGTCCTGCTTCCCCAGCCGTGCTAAAGCCAGAGCACCAGCACAGCCCAGACACCTGGTTCCCTTCCAGTACTCCCTTGCATTTGGTCTCTTTTCACCCACCACATGGTCTCAGAGGCAGTTTTCCCCAAAGAGTCCAAAAGCAGAAGGCGAGGGGGGCAGGACCCATCCCCATGCCCCAGCTGGGACTCACCAGCACCCTCTGCTCTCCCCAGCCCAGAGAAGGAAGCGTTTAAGAAGCGGCAGAAAATGCAACAGGACAATGGGGAGGAGACAGATGAGAACGAGGTAGAAGAGGTGAGCAGGGCTCAGGCTTGTACCGAGGAGTGTGTTTGGGTTGTGGAGCATTGACATTGCCCCATGTGGGACAGGAACCAAGCCCAGCCTGGCCCTGCCAGCAGGCTGGAGGGGTTGTGGAGCTGAGAACTGCTGGAGTCATGGGGAGCTGTGTGCTCCTCAGCCAGCCCTGCTGCTGCACACGTCTTTTGGGGCTTGGTGTCAATAACTGTAGGTGAAGGGGAGTTGGGTGATGCAGGGAGGGAATGGATGGATGGATGGATGGATGGGGCACAGAACTGCTCCTCTTAACAGTAGGGGTCCAGAAATGATGCTGCAGCTCCTGGACGTCCTGTGTGGGAGGCTGTCCCATTGTGGAGGCTGCAGCCCGTTGAGGTGGGGTGAACTCAGGTTCAAAGGGAGGAAGAGCTGCAGAGAGAAGGACAAGGCCATGCTGCAAGCTGAAGTCAGACTCTCATTTCTTAGGAGGAGGAGGAGGAACAGGACGAGAGTGGCTGTGAGGAAGAGGATGGACGTGAGGATGAAGATGAGGACTCGGGCAGTGAAGAGAGCCTGGTGGACTCAGACTCGGATGCAGAGGAGAAGGGTAAAGTGTGGAGCCATGCGTGCAGCCCAGGGTATGGGGGACATGTGTCTCCTGGCACTGAGCTCTGGTCCTGGGAACGGGGACTCTGCTGGGACACCCCAGCCATGTCTCCTCTGGGGGGCTTGGAAAAGCACCAGGGTTGCTGCAGGGAGTCTCCAGCGCTCTTTGTGGTGCAGCTGCTCCCCCGTGATGAGGGTTTCCACCAGCTCCCTCTGCCCTCTCCTTGTGCTGTGGCTCGGTGGGGTCGTGGGAGCGACACATCCCCAGGCCTCCCAGCCTGACTCTCCCCCACCACCCCCAGCTGTGAACTTCCAGGCCGACCTGGCGGATCTGACCTGTGAGATAGAGATCAAGCAGAAGCTGATTGATGAGCTGGAGAACAGTCAGCGGCGCCTGCAGACCCTCAAGCACCAGTACGAGGAGAAGTTGATCCTGCTGCAGAACAAGATTCGGGACACGCAGCTGGAGCGGGACCGGGTCCTGCAGAACCTCAGTGAGAACTGTCTTGCCCCCAGGACCCCATCCCTGCAGCTTTGAGCTCCAGTCCCCACTCCTGCCCGGCTGCCTCAGAGCCAAAGCATCCACCCCCTGCATGCAACGCTGGCTCTGCTGGAGCTTTGCTGCGCCCTTGCCTCTGCTTGAGCCCCTGGGAGCCCCAAGATCCTGCTGGTCTTGTGGGAGCAGGACTAGTCAGCTGGAGAGGTGACTGGAAAGGGTGGCGAGTCAAAGCCTCTTCCAGCCTTGAATGGCATATGAGATGTGGGAACACTTGGGGAAACTGAGGTGCTGAGGAGCACATGAAGACCCCAGAGACCTAGTGGTGTAGCTGATCTCTAGGCTCAGCAGGGCAGGGTCACCTATGCACAGGGCTGTAGGTCCAGGTCTGCAGCTCCTCTCAGCCCAGCAAGTGCTGTGACCCACTGTCCCCACCCACTTCCTCCAGACAGACCCCAGCCTGTGATGGGGCCAGAGCAGAGGGGTGAGGGAGGGCTGTGGTGGGATGGGGAGGGAGCAGTGCTTGGTCCTGTGTAGGTGCAAGAGGTGCCTGGGTTATGTGGCCATCACAAGCCCTCTTCTCACTCCCTCAGGCACCATGGAGTGCTACACGGAGGAGAAAGCCAACAAGATCAAAGCAGACTACGAGAAGCGGCTGAAGGAGATGAACCGGGACCTGCAGAAGCTCCAGGCAGCCCAGAAGGAACATGCTCGCCTGCTCAAGAACCAGTCTCGCTACGAGCGGGAGCTGAGGAAGCTGCAGGCAGAGGTGGCTGAGATGAAGAAGGCAAAGGTACCTGGACATGCCAGGGCAGGAAGGGCATCCCCTGGTCATGTCTGTTTCCCTGCTCAGAAATGGTGTTTTCCACTCTTGGTGACAAGTGCAGGCCACCTGTCTGTCTGTCTGTCTGTCTGTCTGTCTGTCGGGTGGGTGCCCTGGGCCCAGCAGGTGCCCACACCAACACCCTCCTGTGGCAGGTGGCGCTGATGAAGCAGATGCGGGAGGAGCAGCAGCGGAGGCGGCTGGTGGAGACAAAGAGGAACCGGGAGATCGCGCAGCTCAGGAAGGAGCAGCGCCGGCAGGAGGTGAGAGCCCGCCAGGGTGTCCCTCTGGGGTTGGACGTTTGTCCTGCTCTGGCACTCGGAGGTGCCCATAAATACGGGTCAGTGAAGCTCAGGGCCCTGCTGCAGCCATGGCCTCACCGGGGGCTGTGCAGCCTCAGCACCACGCTCCAGGCTGGATGGGCCCCAGGGGCTTCCCGCAGCTCCTGCAGGGGTTGTGGGAGATGCTCTGAGCTCTTGCTGTGCTCCAGGGTGAGGTGCCCTCAGGGCTGGAAACCTGCACCCTGTTAAGGTCAGGAGTGAGACTTTGTGTCACAGTAACTGCCCCAGGCTTTGGTGGTGGGAGCCTCAGGACTGTGACCATCGCTGGGGTGTCTGGGCAGGACCTCAGGAATCTTTCTCCTGTGCAGTTTCAGATCCGGGCTCTGGAGTCTCAGAAGCGGCAGCAGGAGATAGTGCTGCGGAGGAAAACCCAGGAGGTGAGGGGGGGGTTGCTTCCGTGTAGCCCCCATGGGGGTCCTGACCCCAGCACTTGGCTCAGAGACCCCTGCCCTCCAGACAGTGCCAGCTCTGGGGGTGGGTTTCTCAAAAGAGTAGGAAGGGTTTTATAGCTCAATAACCAGGTGGGAGAAGGTTGTAGGCAGCAGAGGACTTGCCCTGGGGGAGCTGAGCCCAGGATTGGGGGATGTGCTGTGAGGGGAGAGGGGGAAACCCATGAGGCACAAATGACCCTGGGGCGTCAGGTCTCCAGAGCTGCCACTCTTGGTCACATGCACGGGGACCGAGGGTGACAGTGACAGGTTTGGGCTGGGGATGCCTGTCTGAGGCCCTCTCCTCCACCCCTCCTCTGGGCAGGTCTCGGCGCTGCGCCGTCTCGCCAAGCCCATGTCAGACCGGGTGGCGGGCAGGGCGAGCCAGAAGCCGCCCATGCTGGACTCGGGCGCCGAGGTCTCTGCCAGCACCACCTCCTCCGAGCCCGAGTCCGGGGCTCGCTCTGTCTCCAGCATCGTGCGCCAGTGGAACAGGAAAATCAACAACTTCCTGGGAGACCCCTCGTCCCCTGGGAATGGAGCTCGGCCTGCCAGGTCAGGGCAGGGGCTGCGTGGGTGGGTGGTGACGGGGCAACCCAGGGCTACCATGTCTGGCTTTGGGCTGGTGGTGGAGATTGAAGTTCAGCTTCTTGTTGTGTGTTTGGCCCGTGTTAAGCTGTTGCCCCAGTGCCAGGCTGTGCTGGCAGCGTGTGACTGACTGTCACCTGGGCTTGAGCCTTCCGTGAGCATTCAGTGCCACAGCAGGAACTCTGCTGGGCTCAGCTCTTGTCTCTTTGCTAAGGGGTGATGGAAAAGTTGGGCAATCCAGAAGTGATGCAGATGCCTCCTCTGCTCCTGGCCAGCCAGAGCCCAGGCATCCTTCTGGGGCAAGCACGGATCTCCAGGTATGGTGTGGCCAGTTGCCCACATGCCTGTTCTCCCATCCTGCTGCAGGAAGAAGTTCCCCAAGAAAGGGACAAGCCAGACCTTCAGCAAAGCCGCCCGGCTCAAGTGGCAGTCGCTGGAGCGGCGCATCTTCGACATCGTCATGCAGAGGATGACCATTGTCAACCTGGAGGCTGACATGGAGCGGCTCATCAAGGTCACCGTGGTGCTGGGGACAGAGGGCTGGGTGGCGGGGGAGGGGTGGTGGCAGCTCTGTTGACAAGTCCAGCCCCCTTCCCTTTGCCCCCAGAAACGCGAGGAGCTGGCGCTGCTGCAGGAAGCGTTGCTGGGCAAGAGGGCAAAGCTGCAGACGGAGAGCCCCAAGGAGCAGAAGGTGCTGCAGGAGCTGAACGAGGAGATCGAGGTGCTGGGGGCCAACATTGACTACATCAATGACAGCATTTCCGACTGCCAGGCCACCATCATGCAGATCGAGGAGACCAAGGTGAGTGGCTGGACTGGCCCCAGTTGGCATGGAGAGAGCAGGAGCACCCCAAGTGTCCTTGGGCACAGCCATACTGGGCATCCTGGAGCCCTCCTCTGAGCCATGTTATGTGCAGTGGGACTGCACCACACAGTCATAGAATCACAGAATCGTTTGAGTTGGAAAGAACCTCAAAGACCATCCAGTTCCAACTTCCCTAACATAGCAGGGACACTTCCTACTAGACCAGGTTGCTCAAGGCCCCATCCAACCTGGTCTTGACCACCTCCAGGGATGGAGCATCCACAACCCCCCTGGGCAACCTGGGCCAGTGTCTCACCACCCTCAGAGTGAAGAATTTCCTTCTAATTTCCAATCTAAATCTCCCCTCTTCCAGTTTGAACCCATCACCCCTTGTCCTATCACTACAGGCCCTTGTGAAAAGTCCCTCCCCAGCTTCCTTGTAGCCCCCTTCAAATACTGGAAGGCTACAAGAAGGCCTCTCCAGAGTCTTCTGCAGGCTAAACAAGCCCAACTCTCTCAGCCTGTCTTTGTAGGAGAGGTGCTCCAGCTCTCACATCATCTTTGTAGCCCTCCTCTGGGCCCTCTCCAACAGGTCCATGTCCTTCTTGTGCTGGGGGGCTCGGGAGCTGGACACAGGGCTCCAGATGTGTTCTCACAAGAGCAGAGGAGGGGGACAGAATCACCCCCCTCGATCTGCTGGACACGCTTTGATCCACTTCCAGGACATGGTTGGGGCTTTCTGGGCTGCACTCACCCATTGCTGGCTCATGGGTGAGCTTTTCATGAACCAGCACCCCCAGTCACTCCTCATTGGGTGGTTAATTTTGGAGGGAAGTGCTGCCAGGTCCTTGCACACCCATGGCCAGGCTGCTGGTACCCTGTGCCCCACCACGCTAGGGTTACAGGGAAGCTACAATCCCTGTCCTGCCTGTGGGGCTGATGGTCACTTGTCCCCATGGGATTTTAACGTGCTGGAAATCTGAGGAGCACTGGCTTGTCCCAGCAGAAGCTGCAGGTTTTGTGTCTGGTTTTGGCACTGGACATGCTGTGGAGACGCTGCAGCTCTCGGCTCCCCTCTAGTGGCTGCAGCCCGGGCTGGGGCCCTGCGGTGCCCCCTTGTCCCTGGCTGCCACCGGGGTTGGTGGAGAAGATTGGTCTGTTCATTCACACCAGCCTTTAGGTCATGTGTGACCTGCTGGGAGGGTGAGGAGATTAATGTCTAATTAAGTGTTGGCACCAAGACTTCTGCAGCAACGCAGAAGCCCTTGAGGTTGCATTGACCGTCTCCATGGCCAGATCTCCCCAGTAGCCACCTGAGCAGACTGGGGAGACCCAGCGTGGGGTGGTGCTGGCAGGGCAGTGGAGGTGCTGCCCTGGCCACAGAGCCCATCCCACACCCTGCAGCAAAGGCAACACCCATCCCTTCATGTTTCAGGAGGAGCTGGACTCCACGGACACCTCGGTGGTGATCAGCTCCTGCTCCCTGGCTGAAGCCCGGCTCCTGCTGGACAACTTTCTGAAGGCCTCCATCGACAAGGTGCGGGGCTAAGTTGGGACCTGGATCCATGGTGGGATTTCTCACAGCTCCCCGGGGTAGGGACCTGGTGGTGGGGACCTGAGGCACCTTCCTGATGCCCGGCATGGCCGTCCTTCCCCAGGGGCTGCAGGTGGCACAGAAGGAGGCCCAGATCCGGCTGCTGGAGGGACGCCTGCGGCAGACGGACATGACGGGCTCCTCACAGAACCACGCCATCCTGGACGCCCTGCGGGAGAAGGCCGAGTCTCACCCCGAGCTTCAGGCCCTGATCCACAACGTCCAGCAAGGTGGGACCCGGGGCTGGTGCGTCCTTGGCCAGGCATTGTGCTTGTGGGGCAAGGTGCTCCAAGAAGCACCTGGAGGTGCCGTGGTTGGGACCAGTGTGTCCAGGGCTGTCCCCTTGACGCTGCTGACGTGTTGTCTCCCTCCTGCACAGAGAACGGCTACACCAGCACGGACGAGGAGGTCTCGGAGTTCAGCCTGGCTTCGGATGGGAGGTGAGCGTTCGGCCTGGCCCTGCCTGAGCTGGTGGTGGCTGGGGAGGCCAGGGGTGGGGTAGGATGTCTGGTGACCTCCATGGGACCTCACAGGTGGACATGGATGAACAAAGCCCCACCTAAGCTTTTCTGTGGTGCCCAGCCCTTGGGGAGGGGAGCACAGATGTCTCTTAGACATCAGCAGGTAGTGAAGACTAGGTCATCCTGTGGAGGAAGAATGCTGGGAAGCAGGAGGTGACCCGAGGAGCCTGGTGGGCCAGTGGCAACAGCCTCTCTGAAAGGAATTTGGCACTGAAGATCTTTTGTTCTCTTCTCCTTGCAGCATCTCCCAGTCTTTCAGTATGAAAGGCTCAGCAAGCCAGGATGACTTCAAGTTCAAGGTTAGTTGGCCTTTCTGTGTGGTCCCATCACAGGGGGTGGGAGGAGAGCCAGGCTTTCCGTAAGGAAGTATGGCTGGTCTCTGGGTGGGGTCAGCTCTAGGCAGGAGGGAACCAAGGTGTCCTGATACTGTGGTCCTCTGAAGCACCAGAGACTTGGGAAACATAGAATCATTAAGGTTGGAAAAGATCCCTTAGATCATCAAATCCAACCATCAACCCAACACTACCATGACCACTAGACCACGTCCTGAAGTCCCACATCCACCACATCAGCCAATACCCTCCAGATTTGAGTGGGCACCAAGGAGGCCCCTGCTGCATCCATTGTGGGCGAAGGTGGAGCAGAGTGCCCATTGTTCTGCTCAGGCCATCACATTTGCCTAGAGCATGGAGAACCAGCAGTGTGATGGGCATCTCAGCACAGTGCAGGGGGAACTCAACCTTTTGTGGCCAGAGAGCATGAGCTCTTCCACCACACAGCTCTCTGGCTGCTCCTGCTGTCCTCCCCCGTGCTGCCTGAGCCTGAGCCCTCTGCCCTGGTCTAGGGAGAGCCCAAGCTCTCGGGACAGATGAAGGCAGTGTCAGCTGAGTGTCTAGGACCCACGCTGGACGTCTCGACCAAGAACATCACCAAGTCCTTGGCATCCCTCATGGAGATCAAGGAGGATGGGATCAGCTTCTCCATCCGAGACCCCTATTACAAGGAGAAGGTGTCGCGCACCATCAGCCTGCCCACGCGAGGAAGCACCTTGTGAGCATGGGGTGATGGGTCTCTGGGCATTGGGAGGTACATGGAAGCATGGGCCAGCAGGTGGGAAGCTGTGCCCTGGCTGTGGAGTTGCAGAGTGGTGAGGGTGAGCCCAGTCCTGCATCTATCCAAGCTTATCTGCTTCAAGCAGTGTTGGATTTCTCCTGCTTGACTTGGAGAGCATCTAGGAGCATGTTGGTGTCCTCTGCAGATGGAGAGAAGGGTACTCCGGGAGGAGGGAAAGGAGGAGGACGTGGGAGGGTCCTCAACCCACAGCTCTGGGTTATCAGCCTTCTTGAAGGCTTCTTGGCTTGCCAAAAGCCTCCGTGCTCATGAGATTACTTGAGGCATCCTTTGATCTTGTGGCTGTGACTCCAGGGCAGCCCAACTTCTCCACTTGCTCTGCTGGGGAAGGACATGGGTGTTCAGCAGGGAGGGGTCCCAGCAGGGGGACAGGCACCCACTGTGCTCCCTCTCACTTGCTTTAGTCCCCGGCAATCTCGTGGCTCAGACACTTCACCTCTGACAAGGAGGAAGTCCTATGACCGTGGGCAACCTGCCAGGTAAGCTTGGGAGCTGGAGAAATGGCAGCATGAGTGGAGAGTTGCCGGGTTGACCAGACAGCTCTTACTGGGCCCTGGTGTGCCAGGCAACTGCCTGGGGAGCAGTTCCCAAGTCATGTGTCCCTCTGATCCTTCCTGGCTCAGGCCTCCAGATGTTGGCTTCACACCTCCCTCATCCCCACCCACCCGTCCACGCAACGACCGCAACGTCTTCTCTCGTCTCACAAGCAACCAGAGCCAGGGGTCTGCCTTGGACAAGTAAGTCCTGGTGGGTGGGAGGGTCTGAGCGAGGGGCACTCAAACCATGACAGCAAATGGCACATACTGGGTCCTGTGGTAGGAGTAGGAGCAGAGGACCTGGGTCAGCTCCAGCCAGCCTCCTGCCACCATTTTTGCTCCCTGCTCCTCTCTGTGAGGGAGCAGATGCTCTGCCAGGGCCATGCTGGACCCTTGCCCTGTCCTGCCTGCCGTATGTCCCTCTGAGCTGGCCTCTTGCAGGACCTCACAGTCCTGGCTTCTGGCTAAGCCCTGCTTGGAGACAGGGTGGTGCCAGGCTTGGGCCCCTGGGGAAGGCTCTGGAGCGGATGGGGGCTTGCAGGAAGCTGATGGACCGGCACCAACCCCCAAATGCTGCTCCAGCCTCCCCCTGCCCAGGCTGGGGAGCTGTCCTCTCCTGGGAGCTCTGCTCGCAGCGCTGATGTTCCCTGGTGGAGACCTGCTGTTTGATCCCCACACGCCCTCCTGCTCCTCTGCTCTCTCCCCTGGTTCTCCACGTGTGCTTCTCTTCCTCCCTCCCCTCCTCCTCCTCTGTCCTACACCAGCTTGGATGCAATAACAACCCTCCATCTCTGACTCCTCTGCTGCCTCTTCTAGTCTGGGGTTTCTTTCCCATAATCCTGCTAATTTTCTGCCCCTAGGTCTGATGACAGCGATTCCTCTGTCTCGGAGGTGCTGAGGTATAGACAACTTTCTATTATTATCCCTTCCTCCTCTCTGTCTCACGAGTCTCCTCTCCTTGTCCCTGCATGCTCCACCTGCACCTTGCTGCTCTGCCCCACCTCCCAGCCTGTGTGATGTCCCCTCTTGGCATGTCACCTCCACTGTCTGTTGCTGGCCCCTCAGTTGCAAGCTCGAACCGTTCCTGCTCTGATCAGCCCTTGGAAACATGGCCCTGGGCTCACCTGTGGGCACTGGCTGGTTTGGGGTGGCAGCATGTTCTCCTCTGTCTGATGGGTTCTCTTCAGCATGACACCACCATGTCCCACCCCGTTCCCCAGCTCTCTAGCAGGATGGTGTGATGCTGGGAACGGGGGCAATCAACCCTGGGCACTCCCAGCGTGTCTTGCAAGCATCTTCCAGACAAATATCTCCAGGTGTTCCCCACACCTGATGGTGCTTCTTTGGTGCTGGGTTGTGGGTGGGTAGATCCCTTTCCTAAAGAAAACAAGTCAGGTTGTGGTTTCAGAGCTCAGCCTTGGGGTTAAGGTGCTCCTGGGCTTGTCCCACTGCACCCTCTTGCCTATGGAGGTTTCCCAAGGTCAGGGCCACCTTTCCCCCATCCTTTAGGAACATCAACTCTCCAGCACTTGGGTGTCCCATCACATTGCCCATGCCTAGTCACTGGGGAGGTGACACCAGAGGAGTCAGTGCTGCATCACCTTGGGCACTTTGCTGTCAGGCAGGAGGACAAAGTCCAGCGATAACATCTCACCCTGGGGAGCCAGGATTGCCATTGAGGTTCAGGGTCACCTCGAGACTGGTGGAAACACTAGAGGTCAGGGGAGGGCTGTCGGAGTTGCAAGTGCAGCTGCTCACTGAGAAAGGAAGAGCACATGAGTGTGGTTTCCAAACCCAAATTAAGGAGTTATGTTTGTCTTCATGACTAATGGAAACCTCGTGTGGCTGCGGCTCTGCCCTTCTCCAGCCACGTGCCTCAGTTTCCCTGCCCAACCCCAGTGGTGGTGGGAAGGCCGTGCTGTGGGACACCAGCTGGTGGTGGCCATGCACACTAGGTCTGGAAGGGGAGGGCTGTTGGTCCTCTGCACCCCGAGCACTGCTGAAGTGTGGGGGATTGGCAGATGCCAGAGGGATGTCCAGAGGGACAAGCAGCAGATGGCCCTTGGAGGAAGGTTTGGCAGGGGTAGGTCCTGTCCTGCCCAGAGGCAGTGGTGGGTGCAGGGCTTCCACAGCCGGTGCAGGGATGCTGGCTGCAAATGCCAGTGTTATCCTTTGTCACCCTTGTGGTCTTGGGCAAAGGAGCGGGACCTTGTCTCCAAGTGTCACCAGCCACAGGCTGAGAGGCTCCAAGGAGTGGGGGTGCTGAACATTAATACCTGAAACATCGATCCCAGCAGAGCTTCAGACTGGAGAAGGTGCAGCTTGTCCCAAAATGACCTGAGGGCCAAAGAGCTGGGTCTGCTGGCTCCTTGGGTCAGTGCTGGCCAGGCGTGAGAGGTTCAGCAGGAAGCAGAGGCCAGTGGGCAGACCCCCTTTCCCAGTCCCTGTTGGTGGGGCAGAGGCAGTAGACAGGGTTTCCCAGGGTTTCCACAAAGACCTTTGATGAGTTCAGATGGAGGGGCCCATCACGCTGCCAGGTGGTAGAAGATGCTCTTGCTCTCCATGGCCCCAGATCTGTGGCATGGTGCCTCTCCACACCCCCCCCACCATGCCTGTTCTTTCTCTCCCATGCAAGGGGCATCATTAACCCGGTGGGGGGCACCAAGAACGCCCGGACGGCCCCGCTGCAGTGCGTCTCCGTGGCAGAAGGACACACCAAGCCTGTGCTCTGCCTGGATGCCACCGACGAGCTGCTCTTCACCGGCTCCAAAGGTGTGTGATGGACAGAGAGGACATGGGCCCTGCGGACGCTATGGGGGCAGGTTGGCACAGGGGAATACGTCAAGTGCTGGGCACCCTGAGGATGGTTGTTCCTCCTGGTTCTCCTTCCCATCCTCAGTGTTGAGCCTTGCCCTCTGCTGCCCCAGTGCTGGAGCTGGCTCCTTTCCTCTGGCCCTGTGGGTGGGGGGAGGGGAGCTCAGAAGGGGTATTGCCCCCCAGGTGCCATGCCCTTGGAGAGACGTCCCACCAGCCTGACACTCTCGGGCACATTCTTCCTCCCACAGACCGGAGCTGCAAAATGTGGAACCTGGTGACAGGCCAAGAAATTGCTTCCCTCAAGGGTCACCCAAACAACGTGGTTTCCATCAAGTACTGCAGCCACACAGGGCTGGTGTTCACCGTGTCCACGTCGTACATCAAAGTGTGGGACATCCGGGACTCGGCCCGGTGCATCCGCACCCTCACGTACGTGGCTGGCAGGAGCAGCTGTGGGGACCCTTGGGCATCCCTGGCTTTGAGGAAGCCAGTTCCAGGACCTACTGGAGCTGGGGACAGGTCCAAGGACCAGCTGCATTAGTGCCAGTTTGCAGTGCTACATCCTTAGGGAGGGTGGGAGAGAGCTTGGGGTGAGAGGACCTGTGGGGACCTCCTGCACTGAAGGCTCAGGGTAAAGAGCTTTGAAGAGATTTGCAGCTTCTTCTCAGGGTGGCCAAGAGAGCCAGCAGCTCCACAGAGGAGGCACAGCCCCTAACAGCATCATGGCTGAGTAAACCACAGGCTCTCCAGTGTGAGACTCAGATCTTCACAATCCTTGTTTGAGGACAAGAAAGGAGCATGGGACAGGCTGTAGCTGTGGTCTGCCAGCCTGGAGCAGGGCTCAAATGTTAGGAGAGCGTGGCAGGCCAGGGGGACCAACTCACTCCAGGATAGAGCCCCAGCCAACCTCAGCTCATCTACCTTGGCCTGAAGGTACCTCTGCCTCTCTGTGCTGACCACCAGCACTGGTCAGCTCTTCCTGCAGGAAGCAAAGCGGAACAGGAGGAGAGAAGAGCAGCTCTCAAATGGAAACCAGGGCAGGGTGCTCCATGTCATGCACACACCCAACCTCCTTGGCTCCCTCTGCAAGCAGAGGATCTTGCACACATTGTGGCTAGAGAGGTGGTGGTACCACTGGGGCCTTTCCCCAACGTGGGACCCACCTGTGCCAACCTGGAGCCAAGAGCCCAGGCTCATCTGGGATGATGATACCTGAAAGGGGCCCATAGGAAGGTGTGGGAGGATCTGTTCACAAGGGTTTGTAGTGACGGGATGAGGGGTGGATTTAGGTTGGACATTAGGAAAAAGTTCTTTAATATGAGGGTGTTTGGTTACTGGAACAGGTTGCCCAGAGAGGTGGTGGAGGCCCCATCCCTGGAGACATTCAAGGTCAGGCTTGATGGGGCTCTGAGCAGCCTGCCCTAGGTAGAGATGTTCCTGATTATTGTAGAGGGGTTGGACTAGATGGCTTCTAGAGATCCCTTCTGACCCAATGCATTCTATGATTCTATGATCTCCTCTCATCTTCCTCCCTTGACCTCTCTCCCCATTAGATCTTCTGGCCAGGTGATCTCTGGGGACGCGTGTGCTGGAACCACCACCCGCACCATCACCAGTGTGCAGGGGGAGCACCAGATCAACCAGATTGCTCTCAACCCCACGGGCACCACGCTCTACGCTGCCACTGGAAACTCTGTCCGCATCTGGGAGCTGAGCAGGTGAGGGGGTGGAACAGGGGTGGGCAGGACAGCTGCTGGGCTGTGCTGGGGTGAACTGGGGTGGGCAGGATGCCGAGTGGACACTGTCTTCTTGGAGGGGCCTGAGCCCCTCCTGGGTAAAGTGAAAGCCTTTTAGCAATGAAAGCTGCTTGGAATAAGGGACTTTCAGGACTCTTTCCTATGGGACCCAAGGGCTGGTGAGCAGCAGTGGGGTGGGAGGTTTGTCTGTGCGATGGGCAGAGTTTAGGAGAAGGGGAAAGACCTGTGGGATGAGCGGCAGCACCCCCTGGTTTTGCCCTTGCCCACATCCCTGCCAGATGGACACCGGTTGCTGCAGCCCAGGCTCTGTAGCCAGATGTCGGCATGTCCCAGGGCTGCCTTCATCCCTTAGCAGCACTGGGAAGAAGGATGTCCCTGCTCACAGTCCCTCAAAGGGAACAATCTCTGCTGGTGGGCTGCAGCCCTGGGAGGGTCTCTGCCTGGGAAAGCCCCTTGGAGGAGCTTTGGCCCCTGGGAAGGGGTTGGTTGACCCGTGGCTGACCCATGGCCAACCCATGGCTGATCTATGACTGACCCATGGCCAACCCATGGCTGACCCGTGCTATTGAACTCAGGTTGCAGCCCATTGGGAAGCTGAGTGGCCACATTGGGCCTGTGATGTGTCTCACGGTCAACCAGACGGCGAGCAACCACGACCTGGTGGTCACAGGCTCCAAAGATCACTACGTCAAGGTACTCTCCTCCTTCTAGAGCAGAGCACTGTGTCCCACAGGGAATCCCAGATGTTGGCAACCCCTAAGGTCTCTTCTCACCCTGAAATCCGAGGCCAGACTCTGTTTTCTCCTCTGCATGTGAGGATGTTGTGTGGCTCCTCACCCCAGATCTTGCTTTTCACCTGGTCTACAATACAAATGCACCTTTGGAGATGGGTTTGCATTTCTCTCATCCCTCAGACTCTGTGACTGGTACCTGCATGTTATGGCAGACCCAGGTTAACAGCTCACCCTGTTCTGCTCAGTTCTCCTCCCCAGTACAGGTGCTTGGTGCCTGCTCGTTCACAGCTCCAGCACAGCAAGAGCTTGCTCCTCCCTTTTAGGTTTCTGCTGGGTTTTGGCAGATTGAATTGGAGCTGGCAGCAGGGGAGTGAAGAGGGACAGTGAGATGGGGAGGGAGGCAGGATTCTACTCTTCTGAGAGCTGCAGGCTCTTCGCTTGGCTCATGGAGGTGTGTGAAAAATCCCCATGAGTAAAATGCAACAGAATGGAGGCTGTCTTTGGTGGCAGGACCTCTGGAGAGACCTCAAGCCCCAGAAAAGCCTCCACTGGCCAATGCCTGCTCCCCCTTCCAGCATCACTCTGGGTGCCCTGAGCCGAGAAAGTGGCCAAGGGTGATGGCCAAGTCCTCCAAGAGAGGGTCAGCTCTGGCTCTGCTTCCAGTGTCATCTGGGGTCTTTCACCCCCTGTTTTTCCCCAGGTGTTTGAGATTGCTGAGGGCACCGTGGGCAATATTGGCCCCACTCACAACTTTGAGCCCCCTCACTACGACGGCATCGAGTGCCTGGCCATCCAGGGGGACGTCCTCTTCAGCGGCTCCAGGGACAACGGCATCAAGAAGTGGGATCTGGAGCAGCAGGAACTTATCCAGGTCTGGAGGGGAGCCTGCAGCACAGGACCTTGGGGGAACGTGGGGTGTAGGACCATTGCTGCTGGGGGGACCTTTGCTGAAGGACTTTCCTTCTTGGGAGTCTGTCAGAGCCCGTGTGTGGTGGTTCTGTACCCCCAGGAGTTTGTGCTGCAGGACACTCGGGATTGCCAGCTGCCCCTGGCACACGGGCTGCAGCATCAGCTGCAGTGCTGGGTGTTGTGTTCCTCTCCAAAGACGGGGTGGTTGTCTCCTGCCCAGGGGTCAAACCAAGCCCTGACTTTGACTCCATCCCCTTGGCCTTGTAACTTTGCATCACTAGACCCATGATGTAAATCAGCCCCAGGGTGACTGAAGATCTGAGCCTCCCGGGTTGGGTACATGAAGCTGCTGGTGGTGCTGCAGATGAGATTGGTCCTGACCTCTGCTCTGTGCCCACAGCAAATCCCCAATGCCCACAAAGACTGGGTCTGTGCCCTGGCCTTCATCCCCGGCCGCCCCATGGTGCTGAGTGCTTGCCGAGGAGGCGTGATCAAAGTCTGGAATGTGGACAACTTCACTCCAGTCGGGGAGATCAAAGGGCATGACAGCCCCATCAATGCCATCTGCACCAACTCAAAGCACATCTTCACTGCCTCCAGGTGAGCCCCAGGCTTTCAGCTCCCCAGAGCCCCCGGGAGGTGGGAGAGCCCTGGGTCGAGCTGTCATCCCTGAGCCTGGGTGGGTTTGTACTGAGAGGACAGGGAGCAGGGAGGGAAGGAAGGGCGGAGTCTCGCAGCTTTCTAGCCCCTCTGCCCCTCCGTCTCATCTTGCCCACCTTCACCTGCCCCGTGGCATGGCCTGCCCTCCGCAGTGCCCACCGCAGTGCCACCAACAGCCGTGCCCTGCCCACGCTGCAGCGTGCTCGGGGTTACCCCCAGGCAGGGACCCTCTCCCCCGGGGCTGGGCATCCTCTGCTGCTCTCGGGGAGCTCCTTAGCAGCAAGACTCTGATGTCCTCTTTTCCACCATGTCCCTTTTCTCCCTTCCTTTTTCTCTGTCTCTCTCTGTCTTTCCTCCTCCCCACCTCCCATCTGTGCCACAGTGACTGCCGGGTAAAGTTATGGAATTACGTGCCTGGGCTCACCCCTTGCCTTCCACGACGCGTCCTTGCCATAAAGGGCCGTGCTACTAGTCTGCCTTGACCCTCCTGCTCTTTCTGTCTCTTGCTCATGCACTCTTTTTCTGTCTTTTCTCTCCTCCCCTGTCTCTCCATCTCCTCCTCCCTCTGTCTTTCTCTCTGTCGCTTGCTTCTACTCCTCTCTCTCTCTTTTTCTCTCTTTCTCTCTGGTCTGAGCTGCTTCTTCACGGTATGAAACTATTTTGCGTTTTTCCCCACTTGGTAGATCCTTGCTAGAAGTGACTTGTCCCTTTGTCCCATCCATGCCCTGCCTTGTTTTGGTTTGATTTTGTTTTTAACGTACCAAGTGCCCACATCTGCTGCAGCAGCTCAGTGGAAGCTCTGCCCACAGCTGGGTGGAAGCTCTGGCCTGCCTGCACCCTTGCATGGGTGGTGGGATGGGACTCAGCAGCCCCCCCTAAAGCAGCCCATGCCCTCGGGAGACCAAGCACAGCAGCTCCTGCAGCGTCACTGCTTTCACCTCCTTAGAGCTCATTCGAGGGGTGCAGGAGTCCTGTTGTCGGGGTCAGCCCTGGAGGTCACCATTTCCCTTTGTCCCCAAGTGCTGCCAGTGGGGTGAGCTGGAGGCTGAGCCCCACTGGGCCTGCCTGCTCCCCAGAACGGGTTGGGCAACCTCCTGCCAAGAGAAAAGGGGCTGGAAGGCTTGTGGGCTGCATGCTGCTGTGGGCTGGGGGTGGGGAGGGTGTCTCCTCTCTGCAGCGTGTCTGTGGAGCTCCTGCAGGGGACCCTGGGTGACACCTTCCCTCTCACCTTTGTTCCTCAGCGACTTGACAGTGAAGCTGTGGAGCGGGAGGAGGTTACCCGCGGGGTCCAACTAGGAACTGCCAAGAGACTGGAAGACATGCCAGGAGGGTGAAGGTCAGGGTACCTCTCCCTTGCTATCAAGACCTGGTCATCTACAGGAGCCCAGCCCAGGGATAGGGATTTCTTTGTGCCTGACCCAATGGGTGGATGATGTCCCATCTAGTACTTTGAACACTGCCAGCTCCTGTGAGGGGGCAGCTCCCTGGGGCACCATCAGCTCTGCCTTCCCTCCTGATGAGCTTTCTTGATGCTTTTCCAGTGACAAGGAAATGTTTTGTCTGTCTTCTCACCCACTCTGCTGTCAGAGCTCCTTGTCTCCTTCTCAGAGACATCCAGTTCTCTCTTGCCACCGTGGACTCATGGACTGTGATGTGCTGCTTCCATCCCTCTTGGCTCTGGGGCTGGTTCCTGCAGGAGTCTTTCTCCACTTCACGGCCACGAGGATATTTGGTGTTTGCTGGCCAGGACCACAGCACAGAGGGGCTGCTTCTTTGGAGATGTTAACTGTGGGACAGCACCTCTGCTCAGAGGGTTCTGCAGAAGGATTTCCAGGTAGTCTCATCGTTCCCTATCCTCCATCTACCTGTCCCTAGTGCTTGGAGGTGTGTCCCTCTGAGTTCCTCTGACATGTCCCAGCTCTGGAGGCACAGCAAGCCTGAGAAGATCTGTCAGGCAACTTCCCGACAAACCCGCTGCAGCTTCTTTTGATGTTCTCAAACCCCCATCATAAACTCATCTGGCCCCTGGCTCTTGAGCTGCTCCCCATGCACCCGCCTGCCCTACAGTGGGGAGAGGAAGGGCTGCTTAGCCCTGCTCTTGGCACTTTGGCCCTCAGCAGGGCTTTTGTGGTGGGTTCCTGCAGCACGTTAACCTCCTTGAGATGGAGAAATGAAGCAAGAGCAGGGATTACAGGGCACAGAAGCCAAGTCTGGATTTGTCACCCCCACCCCTGTGGCCTCTGTTGTTTGGCTGTCACTGGGAGCTAGAAGCCCCCCAGGCTCTGCTCTCAGCCCTCTTCCTGGGAGGTGGCTAGCTCAGGTTTGACCTGCTGGCCATCCATGGAAAACCAGAGAGCTCCCAGCAAGGCATGGAGCAGATGGAAGATGGGCCAGGCTGGATTCAGCTGTGCCAGGAGCAGGATGAGGAAGGGGTTTCACACCCTGGTCTCATACAAATCCCCTGATTCACTCTACACTTGAAGGACAATCCTGCAGTGGGTGATCTTACACAGTTCCCTCTCCATGAAAGGCTGGGAGCTCTGTCCAGGAGTTTTTCCCCAAGGACACAGCTTCTCCATGCTCCCTCCTCGCTCTTTCCTGTTCAAGGGGCTTGAAAGGCCCCTGGTCTTACACTGGAACTTTTCTCCACCTCTTCTGTGGCCCGTTGGACCATCCCCTGACCTGTTGTGCCCTGGGCCAGGCCGGGCTTCTTGCAGTATGGCCGAGGAGACCCTGGGATTGCTGCTCTTGCCTCACACGCTTTCACTTCCCCTGTCACAGAAGAAGCAGCGTTTGAACTCAAATTTAAGGATTTCTTTGTGTGCCCCACCAGTCCTGAACCGGGATTTCGGAAGCCAGGTGCTCCAGGACCCATCCCATAAAGCACAAACTGTTTTTCCTCTGCTTTCTCCAACCGTGGTGACTTGTGAGCCAGCTCCAGATCATTTGCCACCAGCCCTTGTTAAAATCACCCCAGGTGGAGCGTGGGAATTCCTCCGCATCCTGAAAGATGGGAGAATCTCCATGGATTTGATGGGGGAGGTTGCCTTTTGGGGGGAAAATCCCATCCTACTGCCTTGCCTTGGTATGTGATGGCTTGTGTGGGTGTGACCCTGCCCAGGACAGTGACCAGCTCCTCATGGTCATGGCTGAGCCCTGCACAGCCCGGGACCAGCATCTCCACCCAGGCCAGGAGCTGGGCTGTGTCCTGTGGGGCTGGGGGACAAACAGAACTGTGGCCACCAGAGTAACCACAGCCCTGGGGGGCTGGTGGAGCTGTTACCCTCCAGGCCTGTCTTGGAGAGTTTCCCTGCTCATTCCTCAGCCAGTTCAACCTTTGGTTGGCTGGAGAAGGGGTGTATGTTTGTGTTTGACCATGTTCATCCTTGTCTGCACCAAGATCTGCCAGTGCCTGACCTGACACTTCTTGCTGCTCCCTGCTGAGGTCGGTGACGGGTCCTGCTGTTGGGGGGCTCAGGTCAGACTGGCCTTGCCTTTTGCCACCAGTTTCTTCTGATGTGTGGGCTGCAGGTGCCTGCTTAGTTTCCCAGGGCTGAGTGGCCCATTCTGGACGATGCTGAGCATCCAGCAGCACGTTGAGGGACCTTCAAGGCTTCTGCAGGCTGCAGATGGAGGGAGCTGGGTGCCGCGGCACGGTGGCAAGGGTCCCGAGAGGGGGATCTTTGAAGCAGGGGGTGACTGTCATCCCATAGCTCTGTGTATGTCTTAGCATCTCTGTGGGTTGGTATCTCCTGTGCAGGAGAACATTTCTTGTGTGTTGTTCTGGTTTAGCTACCTCATGGTGCAAGCTGGGTGCTGTTGTTGTGGTGTTTCGTTTTGGGGATGGGGAGTTTGTGTTTTCAGGGTTTTTTTATTCTCTTAATTATTTTTATTGTTACGGTTTTGACACTTGAATTCATCCTAGGGACACGTGGCCTCACCCCCACCTCGCTGCATGTCTGAGCCACCTCCCGTGTCCCCCTTCCTGCTGCTCCTGGGCAGCACAGCCGGACCAGCCCCCCGCTCTCCCCTGTGCTCCCAGCTCCCACCCTGGCACCCCCCCTGAGTTGTGACCTGGGATTTTGCTCCCGTTGCCTGTGGGTTGCTGGGGCTGAGGCTTGGCCTCGTTGCCAGTAGTTGTTGGGTTGATTTGCAGCCTGGAAGTGGTCCCTCTTGTCCCTTTGAAGGATAGAAAGGGACCTCTGAAAGGCTCAGCTCAGCCTGTGTTCCTGCCTCTGCTCTCACAGATGCTCTTTGTGGATGCAATGAAGCCCTTCTTGTCTGGGAAATGTCCATGCAAAGCACGTCTCTGCAATGGGCTGGTCCTTGTCCCCGTTTTCCAGCGCCGGCTGCAACTCGGGGGCAGGCAGGGAACTGGTGCTGCAGAACCGGCCCAGGGCCGGGGTGTCTGTGAGAGAGGCTGATCCTCATGTGTCATATTTAAATTTTCACCCCCAAAGCGTAGTTGAATCTAGATCCTGTCCCAGGCACTGGACATAAACCAGGGTAACCCCAGAGCCCCCAGCTCAGCCCTGCCCGGGGCTGGGGAGCTGCCACAGGGCAGTGCCCGCTCCCCTGGCACAGAGGGGCTCGGGGAGAGGAGCACAGCTCTGAGCCATGCTGACATTTTCAGGGGGCCAGGGTCCCTCAAACACTAAAGCACAAGGTCCCAACATGCAGGTGGTGCAGCAAGGGTCACCCCTTGGACTCTGGTCCTTCAGAGCTCAGAGCAGAACCATGGGCTTGGACAAGCGAGGTGGAGGTGGGGGTTGGGATGAAGGTGAGGGCTGTTTGCCTGCTGGAGGAAGCTAGTGAGTTGTTCCAACCTTTTCCACAGTGCTGGGGCACTCTCCCGGGGCTCAGGACTTGCACTGCTTCATAGCTTAAGTCCCTCCTTGTGGTCTCGGAGCCCCTTTGCCAACCCTTCCATTTCAGGGACAGTTTGGAGCTGCCTTTACACCACGCACCTCATTTTGCTTCACCTTTGGGTGTCTTGGTTTGTGCCAAGGGTGTGATGATACCTGCAGTCCAGGGAGGTCCTTCCCTTCCTCACATCGCTGGGTGATGCTTTTGCTCCCGGGCCCTGACTCTTGCACCTTGGGTCTCCTCCCTCCAGCACACAGGGGCCAGCTCTGGCTGAGGCTGCAGGGCTGACCCAGGGCTGAGCTTTGCACAAAAGGGGTGGAGATGACTCAAAAAGCCCCAAAGCGCTGGGCCCCCAGAGCACTGTGAGTCCCCCTGGACCCCCGCAGCTCTTTGGGCACAAGAGGCCAGGCTGGCAGCACAACCTCAGCCTGGCCAGCCCTGGGGAGCTGGAGCTCCAGGGTCCCATCCCCTCTAGGTACGTTTCTCCCCAGCACCTCCAAGCGCAGCTGCTTTGGGGTCTCTGATGCCTCTTTCCTTGGTGCTGCAGAACCAGTGCCTGCTCCCCAGGGTGCTCTCCCAGTCCCCCTCTCCCAGTCCTTCCCCTGTCCCATGCTGGACGGGGTCTGGGTGTGTTCCCAGCAGAGCACAGAGCTGCCACTTGCTTTCCAGCGAGCTCACTGGAGCTTTGCTCCATCGTGCAGGCTGCAACGCCTTCCCTGAGCCCTCCTGGGGAGGGGACCCCAGCCCTGACCCCTCCATGTGCTCCCTGGTGCTCCAGCTGTAACTGGGAAGGAGCCCAGCACAGCTCTGACCCCATCTGGACCCCACCTCCAGAAAAGCACAACCCTGAGCCTTCCTTCTGCTCCAGGGGGGCTTGTCCCCTCATCCAGAACAGCTCTGCCCCTGGTCCCTGCCAGCTGTCCCACATCCCCCTGGGACCACCCAGTACCACCCAGTCCAGCCCGTGGCAGGGCTGGGGCAGCTGCAGCGTCGCCTGCTCCTCACCCCTTCCCTCCACATGATATCACCAGTAGCAGGTGCCTTCTCTTGCTTGGAGCTGTTTTCTAGAGGCCAACTCTCCTGAAGGCTTTTTTTTCTCTGCTGGGTGGTGCAGCCCAGCCCACTGGTCTGGGTTTGGCAGAGGACGAGGCATGTACATATATTTTATACCTCGATGTGTTCCTGTAAATAGTGTAAGTTATTTTGGTCCCATGATGTACATGTTTTTTCAATGGCTGTGTTTGTTCCTCACCTTTTTGTCTTCACAAATAAAATGTACTGAGGTGACGTGACAGAGCAGAGGTGGCTTTGAAGAGGGGAAGGGCAGCGTTGGGAACCACCCGTCCTGTCCTGGTCACCTGGCAAAGGGGCTGGGGGAAAGGCTGGGGGGGACTGGTGCTGCTGTGTTGTGAGGAGGTGACCTGCATCCTCACAGGCACCGAGTCCTCGGGCAGCCAGGGCAGGTGGGATTGTGCTGGGTCCTGCAGCTGGGTCAGGGCAATCCCAGGCACAGTTCCAGGCTGGTAAAGAGTGGATTGAGAGCAGCCCTGAGGAGAAAGCCTTGGGGGGGGGCTGGTTGAGGAAAAGCTCAACATGAGCCAGCAATGTGCCAGTGCAGCCCAGAAAGTCCCAACCATGTCCTGGGCTGCATCAGAAGAAACGTGAGCAGCAGGTCGAGGGAGGTGATTCGGTCCCTCTGTCTGCTCTGGTGAGAACTCACATGGAGCCCTGTGTCCAACCCTGGAGCCCCCAGCACAAGGACAGGGGCCTGTTCGAGAGGGTCCAGAGGAGGGCTACAAAGATGATCAGAGGGCTGGAACATCTCTCCTGTGAAGCCAGGCTGAGAGAGTTGGGCTTGTTCAGCCTGGGAAGAGAAGGCTCTGAGGAGAGTTTATTGCAGCCTTCCAGTATCTGAAGGGGGCTACAAGAAAGCTGGGGAGGGACTTTTTACAAAAGATGAGAGGTAATGGGTTCAAACTGGAAGAGGGGAGATTTGGATTGGAAATTAGGAGGAACTTTTTACTCTCAGGGTGGTGAGACACTGGCCCAGGTTGCCCAGGGGGGGTTGTGGATGCTCCATCCCTGGAGGTGTTCAAGGCCAGGTTGGATGGGGCCTTGAGCAACCTGGTCTAGTGGGAGGTGTCCCTGCCATGGCAGGGGGGTTGGAACTGGATGATCTTTGAGGTCCCTTCCAACACAAACCATTCTATGATTCCATGAAGCTTCAGGAGCTGAGATGGAAGAAACACAGACCCAGGCAGCTCTGCCGCTCTCTCTGGTGGGCAGGAGGAGGGGAGGAAGGGGTCCCACTGGGCAGTCCCAAGCAAGGGTGGCAGCCAGTCCCTGCAGAGGTCAGAGCATCCCCAACCCTACAGCATCATCGCAGCCCCCTCCTGAGGGGTGCCCAGGCTGGGGGGTCCTGGGACAGCAGAAGGTGCTGGAGGGCAGGGATTCCCCACACCCTGGCCAGCCGCAGGGTAGCCGGTTCTGCTGGGGCTGGGGTTTGGGGGACAGGGAAGCCCTGGAGGCACCCGCCTGCTGCGGTGGCCCTGGGGACAGCCGGCAGGTGGCAGCCGGGACCGCGGGGCTGGGGCTCGCAGCGCTGCTGGAGGAAGGGCACCTGGGACCACCCCCCCCATCGCTGCCCCGAGGGGATACTGGGGTGGGGGATGCAGGTGGTGATGGGGGTGACCCCAGTGCCAGTGAGTGGTGCCTGCTGAGCACCCAGAGGTGAGCGATGATGGCACCAGCCTGTGCCCCCCAAGATGTTGGGCACCCAACCTGCCCCAGCCCCAGGTGCTGCAGATGGGGGTGTTGAGCGGTACCCCCTGCTCTGCAGGGCAGGGCCTCAACCCCAGCAACCTCCACTTTCTCTTTCCCAGCCAGCCAGCACTGGTTAAACTGGTCAGACGGAGCAGCTGAGCAGGGAGCTGTGAGCCATGGGCTGTGCCCGCACCGACCACCCGGGATGCGGGTCCTCCTGGCACATGGGGCACCCCCCGCCCTGCTGCCACCGCGGGGGGAGAGCTGGGGACCCCAGCCCCTAAACACACCACGCAGTGCTTGTCCTGAGAGCAGTGGAGCCTGCTCCCAGTGGTGTGTCAGGAGGGCTGGTGGTGCCCAGAGCCACACCAGGCCCCAGCACCTTGTCCTGTGCCACCCTGTGCCTGTGTCATGGCTCATTCTGGTGTAAGCCTCCGTACCCACGGCCACACCACGGTGCTGCCAGGGTGAACAAATATGGGGGTGTCATGGACTGAACTACCCCTGGCAAGGCAGGTGACATCAGTAGCATCCCCTCCCACCTGGTGACCCAGCCACTCACTGCACCATAGACACCTTTTCTTGTTGGCTTTTGTGCCAACTCCAAACCCACCTCCTTCCACTGCAGCAAGCCCCAAGCCTGGGCTGGCAGCACCTGGTGCTGTGCTCCCCACATGCCTGAAGGTGCCCTGGGACTTCAGACCAGCAACAAGGGGACAGCAGGGACACATCCCTGGGAGCCACCAGCTCTGGTGATGAGCTTGCATCAGCCCTCTGCCACCCATCCTCAGGGTCAAGAAGGAGTTACCCTGAGCCCATCAGTGCTGTGGTTGCTCCTCAGCAGTAAAGGATCCCATGGGCAGCTTGCTGCTGCCCTACAGCTCTGGGCAGGGCATGGGGATGGGGACACACTTGGAGAGGTGTCTCAGCATCTCCAGGGAGTGTCCCCTCCTGTGATCTTCTCCCCATGGCCCATTACAGGGCTTGGCTTGCAGTACATTGGTTGGGTGGATAGGCAGAAAGGCCATTTCTCCAGGGCAGTAAAGCTAGAGGGTGCCTGCAAGGTCTTGGGGAGGATTGCTCAGGTCTGCTGGCCTCCTGGCTCCCAAAGACAAGGGGAAGGAAGGGGCAGCCTGGCCCCCAGGAGAGCCCAGAGGGCTCCCAGCAT
The DNA here is from genome assembly GCA_013401335.1 of Brachypteracias leptosomus. Classification (NCBI taxonomy): domain Eukaryota; kingdom Metazoa; phylum Chordata; class Aves; order Coraciiformes; family Brachypteraciidae; genus Brachypteracias; species Brachypteracias leptosomus. Next base: position 107,649 of record VYZX01001319.1, read on the forward strand.
GTCAGGCAACCATAAGGGTCTGGGGGTGTCACCCACTGAGGGCACCTCTCCCATCGGTGGCGCAGCCCAGGTGCACGGACTGACCGTGGCATTTCCCAAGGGTCTGCAGAGAAGGGAGACCTGTGAAAGGGGCTGCTCCATGTGGTCCATGCCAGAAAGCTTCATCAGGAGCCCCAGAAGGCATCTGATCAGATCCCTCTGGGTGGGGAGAGCTGTGGGAGGGCTGGAGACTCCTAAATGCCCTCCCTATCATCCCTTGGCATGGCACAGAGCCGTCGTGTCCCACTCTGCTCCAGAGACACCTGCACTTCAGCAGTGGGTGGAAAAAGCTTCCCCAGGGGCAGGTTTCTAATCATAAGCACGAGAAGCCCAGCCAGGTCCCTGGGCACAGTGGAGACCTGGGCTCAGCTCCTGCCTGGACCTGGGCTTAAGCCTCTGCCTCTGCCCAGCACCAGCGTCTTCTCTGGGGGTCTTGGCTTCCCCATGGCAGAAAGGGCAGGAGCTGCTCCTGGGTGTGGGGCCGTCCCTGGGGGATGCTGTGCCCAGGGAACCAAAGGGCCTGGCAGCACCCAGCACTCGTGACTGTGCCACTGAGGAATGAAGCTGGGCCAGATGATCAGCTAGTGTGACCCGGTGCTCCTGGCTGGCATGTTGGCCCTGCCTACCCCAGTGCCATGGCATGGCATGGCCGGCCAGGGTGACCTGGCAAGGAGGGTGAGGCACACAGCCACCCTGCCCTTGCTGGCCCAAGGGCTGAGGTGGATGAACCGTGTTTGTGACAGTCTGTCACATGAGGTGGTTTGCTGCCAGGCACTGGTTTGTGTGACAAGGAGCTGGTGGTGGCTGTGTGATGCCAGGGTCTGCCCCGCTCACACGGTGCCCTGGGTTTGTGCCAGGCTGTGCATGGCTGGATGCAGCTGGCTCGGCAAAGCACCAGCATTGGGCAGGTGGGTGCCAAGTTGTTGGCTTGGCCTGGGGCTCCTTTGCCAGCATGGAGCAAAAAAACCAGCGTGAACCTATCCAGACAGGGTCCTGAGTACCCCTGCCTGAGAGCCAGAGGGGCAAGAGCCACCAGAAAGTCATTCTCCAAATGCATCCCAGAGCCTGCCTTGCCCCTCGGCTGTGTCCCTGGTGAGTGTCCCTGTGTGCCTGTGCCAGGCGCTTGTGAAACAGCCAGGAATGGGCTGTCCCAGACCTGTCCCCAGGCAAAAGCTGTCCTATCCCAATAGAGAGAGCAGCAACACTTGAGCACCTGCCTGGTCTCACTCCATCCCCACCCGAGTCCTGCTCCCAGCATCTGCCCGATGTGGTCACTGGGTCCATCCTCCCGCTTTGGGAGAAGCTCTGCCTGTGCCAAACCAGGGAGCAGCTGAGCCTCTGCCCCTCGTTTGGCCAAGGCTCCCGTGCAAGCACAGCACCCCCATGAGGTGGGCACCAAAGGAGGGCTGGGCTGCCCTCTGGATGCCACAGGTGGGTGCCCAGGGCGGCGTTCCCAGCCTCTCTGCCACGGGCAGAGCACCGGGGGGGCCCCGCAGCCCCCGTCCCACCCCAGCCCCACCGGGTGTGTTGGCTCTGCCCACGGCTGCCAGCAAACAAACACAAGCTGGGCCAACGGCAGCGAAGAAAACACCCACGGAGCCAGTGTGGGTGAAACTCTGGGCACCGGCAGGGCAAGGGCTCTGACAATGATTAAACTGGCCAACCCAGATTTCCCGGCAAGGCAGCACTGGGCTGGGGCCCGGTGGTTCATATTATGCAAATCACCTGGATCTGGGAGCATGAACGTTTCAGGCTGGAATTCCCCTCGGGCCTCCAGATCGCGTTACGCGGCCGAGCTATAAAAGAGGAGACGCGGGCAGGGCTTGCCCATCGGCACCAGCCTCCCTGGGCCCATGAGCAGTGGCCAGCGACCGGGCAGGGCACGTCCCACCTCCCCTCGCTGCTCTCTGGATTAGCTGCCCTTCCCAGGATTACCACCGCAGAAGGTACCAAAGCTTTTTCATCTGGCACCTCTTGATGTCCCCCAGCCCAGGACGGCCGCTTTGACCCCTCCCCGGGCACCTTTGCTCTCGTCGGGGGATGCGCTTGGTCCTTTCCCGCTGCGCGGCCGCTCCCCCCCCGCAGTGCCAGCCCCTGGGGGGCTGGAGGAGCCCTCCTCGACTCCTGGGTTTTGTCAAGCAAACAGCAAGATTTGGCCCTTCCATGAGGGCCGAGCAGGGGTACAGTCCCCCCCTGGCTGCAGAGTTACTGGGATGTGCTTCTTACAACTGGTTGAGAGGATTAAAGCTGCCGACACTGGAGTTCCAGCAGCAGGGCAGGGGGTTGTGCTGGTCCCAGCACTGCTGTGCTGGTCAGGGGGGTTTGATGGCTGAGTGTCCTGCAACGCCTGTCCCACGGAGGGGCTGGGTGACACCAGCCTCTGTGACCACCCACTCGCTGTCCCTTTGCGCTGGTGGCCAGCAGGGCTGGTGAGGCCTGACTGGGGACTGGAGTCTTCTGCAAGCAGGGTGACGGTGACACCATGTCCCCAGTTTGCTCCGGCTCAGCCTCCCTTGTTCCCGGCCCCCGGGGAGCTGGTGAGTCAGTTCCCAGCCCCAGCCGGCGGGTGCTGGGCGGGTGTTTCTGCAGAAGTGACCTGGGAGGTGATGAAGGGTGGAGGTTGGAGAGGAGGATGGGAGAGCCCAGTATCACTCAGGCTGGTGCTGGGGGTGCTGCAGACTGGGGTCCCTGGGGCTCACTGTCATCTCTCGGCACAGAGCTTGATGGCAGGATCTTGTGAGATCAGCAACATCTTCTCCAACTACATCAGCGCCATGTACCAGCCAGACGAGGTGCAGCCGACCCTGGACATGTTGGGGCACCCTGGGGATGACAGCGCCCTGGGGCTGAGCCTGCCCACCAGCGAGCCCCTGGCACAGAGCACAGGTAGGACCAGAGGAGTGGTGATGGCTGCAAGGGAGCAGCGAGGCAGTGCTGCTGGCTTGGAGGAGCATGGCAAGGTTCTGGTCCCTCTGGAGCAGGTTAGGAGCTTGCTCCACATCCCAAAAGGTTTTTGGAGCAGACCCAGGGTGGCTGCTTGGAGTGCATCAGGTGCATATGGGGGCTTGTCCTTCTCCCCCAGCACATCCCAGGGACAGGCTGCCAGAGATCACCAGGAGAGTGGTTTGGAAGTATTAGTTCTGGTGCTGGGGGTCCCACTCCACTGTGGGGACTGTCGTTGGAAGGTTCTGGAGGAGACATGGGGAATGTATCAGGAGAGCAGGGTGGATCCCAGCTCTGAGGGGCCGAATGTTTCGGAAACCAGCGGAGGGTGGTGGGGGGAGTGTCAGGTTGTTACTGTCCCCCAGGACAGGAGCAGGGCAGAGAGAGGCCCTGTGTGATCACCACGGGAGCTGACCTGGTGCCCAGCTGCAGCTGGCAGCCCATATGTAGCACCTGGCACAGCCACCCTGCCCCTGAGCCCTGCTGTCCGTCCCTTGCAGACAAGCCGGAGTGGTTTGGTGAGCTCCCGTACTTCTGGACCAAGGTGCAGGTCCTGGAGTGGATCAGCTACCATGTGGAGAAGAACAAGTACGACGCCAGCTCTATCGACTTCTCCTGCTGCAACATGGACGGGCACGCTCTGTGCCGCTGCACCAGGGACCAGATGCGCCTCATCTTCGGGCCCCTGGGGGATGAGCTCTATGACCGCCTGCACGAGATCAGTGAGTGTCCCAGTATCCCCTTCGTCCCCAGACCCAGCAGCTCAAGGATGGGGCTGAGCCCCCCCTTCTCCCCAGGCCCAGCATTCTGGGCTTCCCAGGCACCACAGGAGGTTGCCTGGGGAGACTGCGCAGGGGATGTGGGGACACAGACCAGAGCACAGGCAGGGCTGGGCTCAGCTCCCAGTAGGCACCATTCCCCTCCACACTGAACAGCATCACTAATCCCACTCGCCCCAACCCTACAGCCTCTGACGAGCTGAACTGGATCATTGAGCTGCTGGAAAAAGAGGATGCAACTTCCCAAGAGAACCTCCGGGACTTCAGCCACCTGGGTAAGAGGGGTTCCAGTCAAGCCTTTTCCCCAGGGACTACATGGTGGGGCAGGACTAACACCTTCTTCCCTCTCTGCCCCTTGCAGAGCTCGGAAACCCCTGTGCCAAGGACTCCCTGGAAGACATGAAGCCCACAAACCCTTTCCTATCCACAGACTTCACCTGCTTGCCCGATGCCATGTCCCCAGGCAGCTCCGATATCTCAGGTCAGTGTTTTGCCATGAGAAAAGCTCCCTTTGCTTGCACTGATCTGGAAGATTGATGGGGAACCAAAGGTGGGGTTGAGTCTTGCACCAGGGTCCCTGCAGGGATCTGGGGTGTGGGGAACAGGGAGGAATCCGGGGGGGAAGCATCTCCAGATGCCAGCAGCCTGTGGTCTGAGCCCTGTTCCTTTGCCTCTCAGGGCCCATGATATCTCACAGCCCCAACTCCCAGGACTCCGGTGGAAGTGACCTTGACCTTGACCCCATGGAAGCAAAGCTCTTCCCTGATGGTGAGTTGTTGTCTCCCCACCTGGGAGAGGAAGGGTTGCTCCTGGGCACTTCAAGCAGCTGCAGAGCAGGGCCTTAGGGAAAACACCCAAACATCCACCCCTGACTGGGAAAGAGGGAGGAGGCTGATTTTCTGTGCACCGTGGATTTGTTCCTCTCCACTGAGCATGGTGGTGGTGCAGGCTCTGGGGTAGCCAGGGCAGCAGTGAGCTTGGTGGGAAGGGTTAGGTGGTGGTATCTGGGTGGTTGAGGATGCACAGCAGCAGCAAGGTTTGGGGACAAACAGCATGGTGGCATGGACGAGGGTGGAACGAGGCTGGAGGGAATAAGGAGACCTCACTCTCAGGGGGATGGTTTCCTGGTTCCTGGCCTGAAAAGAGGGTGCAGCCCCTGATTTCTCTCTGTGCTTCAACCATCTCCATGTCCTGAGGAGGACATCTCTGTGCCCAGGGAGGGGAGAGGTGCAAGTGGCAGGCTCTGCATGGTGTAATGTGTCCCCTTGTCTGTGTGCACAGATGGCTTTGCAGGGAGCAAGAAAGGGGACAGCAAACATGGGAAGCGGAAACGGGGACGGCCCCGAAAACTCAGCAAAGAGAGCAGAGACTGCCTGGAGAGTCGGAAGAGCAAGCACTGTACGTGAGCCCTCCAGCTTGACTCCATGGGGGGACATGAGATGAGATGGGGGGGTTAGGGATATCCAAAGTGCAGGGACCTGCAGGATCTTCCCTGCTATACAGCTTGCTCTCCAATTTCAGCCCCAAGAGGCACCCACCTGTGGGAATTCATCCGGGACATCCTGATCCACCCCGAGCTGAACGAGGGGCTGATGAAGTGGGAGGATCGGCGGGAGGGCGTCTTCAAGTTCCTGCGCTCAGAGGCAGTGGCTCAGCTCTGGGGCCAGAAGAAGAAAAACAGCAGCATGACCTACGAGAAGCTGAGCAGAGCCATGAGGTGAGTGTCCTCCCCTGTCCTGGGTGGGGACTTGCCCCACAGGGCTGGGCCAGACCCACCAGGGTTCAGCCTTGATGTCCCACAGAAGCTTCCCAGTACTCGGGGCTGCATCCAGAGCCCTGATTCCACCTCCACCTCCTCCAGATATTACTACAAACGAGAGATCCTGGAAAGAGTCGACGGGCGACGGCTGGTGTACAAGTTTGGGAAGAATTCCAGTGGCTGGAAGGAGGAGGAGGTGCTCAACAGGAACAAGGAGCTGTAGGAGTCCTGGCTGAGCCAGGGTCTGACAAGCCCCTCTGGGCCAGCCCCGAGAAGGGCTCCTGGGCAGGAGACTTTGCCTGCAGCTGTATCTGGAAGCTGCTGCCCTGCCGCAGCGCGTGGAACTCCGACCCTTGCATGGGCACTGAGATGTTTAAAGCTAATAATTTGGCTCCAGTAGGTTATGGTGAACTGTTCTTTCCCTCACTGGACTCGTACCTGACTGGAGCCACAGTGACTTTGGCTGTTTCAAAGCCTGGACAAATGCAAAGGGGAAGAGAAGTGTGAGTGGCAGCTGGCCCCGCAGCGAGAGCCCAGCGTATCTCCTGCTGTCACCCACCTCTGCCTGGGCAGAGGGGCAGCCCTGTCCCACCTGTGATGAGACAGACCTTGTCCCAGCAATGGGGTCCTCCCCCATCACTGCTTGTACCATGCTGAAGGCACCCGCCGTCCTGTTTGCTCCACATGGGATGGGTGAGGACCCACCCGAGCAGCAACTTCTCAGTGTGGCACCTGCTGAGAGAAGATGGGAATGTGGTGGAGCTTCACCTGGCCCTGGAGATCCTTCAGAGGGGAGAACACTGGGGACAGTGGGGGCGCTCTGCATTTCCAGCCCAGCTGCCTACATCTGGAAACAGGCCCAAAAGTACCTTCTAATTTATGTAAGACCAAACAGAACCCACAGAATGAATGTACAGATCTATTTTTTCATGAGTAGGCTGTTCCCGTGTGAGGCGTGCACTGTAGGGCACACACGTGTCTGTGGGGGGTGGTGATGCTCAGCTGGACTGAAGCGATGTTGTGGGGGCACAGACGGGCTCTGTGCCAGCCCCCCGGGCACCCCACAGGTCCGTGTGGCTTCCCCCTTTTAAACGGGAACATAGGAGGAATAAATTGTTGTTTGTTTGGTTTTTTTGTATCTCCCTGTGACTGTGCTTGTTTTTCTTAACGATGTGGTGGGGACCAGACTCATGTCAGCTGGGATGTCCCATTTCATGAACTCCATCTGCCACCACCCTTGCTTGGACTTGCCTGATCATCCTGGCACAGAGTCACAGGGTCTTCCTTAGACTGAGGTGGGTCTCTCATCTCTGGGCTGGTGGGAGTGAGACCTGGAGATCTTGTCTCAATGCCAGCCATGCAGGGGCTTGGTCCTTCTGAGGACCCTCCAGATATTCAGCCCTGGCACTCGCTTTTGCAGAAGGGCTTTCCCAGAGCACTGGCTCCAAGTCAGATGCAAATTCCAGGTCCCAGAGCCCAGGCTGCCGTGATCAGGTCGGGGTGTGTCTCTCAGCTCCTTCCACACTAAGGTCCCCAGCCTGGCTGGGGGTCACAGGCTGTGGGAGGACCTCCAGCCCCTCTCTGGCCAATGCTCTCTTCTGAGGTGTGAAGGGACATTCCAGAAGCAGCACAGGCACTGCAGTGTGCTTAAGGTTTGCTCATCTTCCAGTAGGGCTATTTGGGAGCCTCACCTAGGACCTGGGTGTCTCAAGAACCACATCTTCAGGAGAGGGAGCTGCTAAGGCCTGGCAGTGTGGACAGTCCAAGCACATTGCCTCTTCTTGCTTAATGGCAACACCAGCCTTCCCCAGCCATGGGGAGGCAGGGAGGGTGCCCCAGGGGTGCTGAGAGGGTCTCCACAACCCACAGGATATGTCCATTGTCCATCAAGAAGGAATTCAGGGAGTTGGAGACCAAGCAGGCTCTCAGATGTGTTCCTACCACGAGCTTAGCAAATATGCATCTCTCCTGGGGGGTGTGCACTGCCTGCATCTCATGACAAATTGTTCTGGATACTGCTTGGCACCAGAGGATGTTGTTGCCACCATAACCTCTTGCAGGTGTACAGGACGCTGCTGATTGTGGGCAGGCAGTGGACAGCTCGGCTCTGCTCACCCTCAAGGGGAGAGGCCTTGGGATTCCTCCTCTGAGCTTGGAGCTTGACCAGGTCTGTGATGCCCAGGAGAAAGCCACCTCCTTCTGAATGGCTTCAGCCAGTGTTCAGGGTGACTAAGGAGGGAGCCAGCCCAGCAGCAGGAAGGTGAGGGCAGCTTTGGGGATGCCCCTGGGCAGTCAGGGTGCCTTGCAAAGCCTGAGATGCTTTTTTGTCAGGAGGACCCAGCCATTGGTCCCTGACTGCCCTTCATTATTGCTGGAGACATGGTGCAGTTAAAAATCACCCGTCCTGCACTTGCAGGAGTGTGTCCTCATGCAAAAGAGAGAGAAATAAATCCTCCAAAGCAAGGTCTGACATGGGTCCCCTGTGCTGTCCCCTGTGCTGTCCAGGCTGCAGCAGTTGGATCTCCCCCCAGTCTGCCTGGCCTCAGCCCCAGCCTGGGCTGGTGGCTTCTGAGCCACGGTGCTGCCAGGGGAGCCCAGGCCCCGGCTTCACCAGGTAACCAGAGATGGGTCCAAGGGCTTGGGAACCACAGACCCTGATGCACTTCTCCTGTTTTGTTTTCAACCTCCCAGTGGCCACGGTCCTGGGGACCCTGCTTCTCTACCAGCAGCCCTGTGGCTGTGGGCTCAGTGGCAGCTGAAGAACCTCCTGGAGATGTTGTAGTGGCATCAAGGGCATTGCCCACCTGCTTTGCCAGGGGCAGGAGGTGCCCATAGACCAGGTCCGACCTCTTTTGGGTGAATTCAGCTGCTGTTTACAGGAGGAGTTGTCTTGCTGGTCCAGATGGGATGCCTGGTCTCCCGTGGCCATGCTGTATTGCAAGGTTAGGCATAGCATGGCCACGGGAGACCAGGCATCCCATCTGGACCAGCAAGACAACTCCTCCTGCAGTCATGCGAAACCCTGAGTGTGACAAAATGCTGTGGAAGACCTCCATCCTCTGCCTTCTAGTGTGCTGGACTGGAGCCATACAGCTCCCAGATCCACACGCTCAGATGAGGCCATCGAGGTTATCCTGTGGTGCAAGAAGAGGTCCTGGTCCCTAGTTGTGAACCAGGAGCCAGCCCGTGGTCTGGGCTGCAGCCAGACCTCTGTCACGTTCCTTGTGTAACCTTCCCCAGGGAACAGGTTTTCCCGGCTGGCATCTGCTGGCTCCAGCGAGCAGAGGGTGCTCCAGGCCCATCCCTGACCTCGAGGGACAACGCCGAGATGCTCAAGCTGCCCCCACATGTGAGGGAAGGGGCTGAGTTGGTGCTTGGTGGCAACCAGCACGTCCAGGGAGGGGACGGGGTGAGCAGAGCAAGCCCAGCGCCAGGCCGGGTCTCCCAGGAGCCGTCTGCTCTCTGGCTGCTGTCCCTCTGGGTTTGGGTTTGTGGGCGAGGTGTTTATTCTCCATCAATAGATAACCCTGGCAGGCTGGCAGGAGAGGGGAGCTCTTTGTCACGCAGCCCTGCCAAGCGCTCCTTGTTTGCTCAACCAGTTTCATTTCTTTCCTGCTGCGGTTGGTGTTACCTAACTGGCCTGGGACAATGTTTAACCAGCTCCAGCAGCAGCAGGGAACCTGCCTCGCCTCCCATGCCCCCAGTGTCCCCAGTGTCCCCACAGCCTGAAACCACCACCCTGCTGCCATCTCTGGGGCCGTGCCACCTGGCAGGCTTGGGGCAGAGGTGTGGGGGGGTTTGTAGACCCCTCAGCTCTATGGGCACCCTGTGCCAGTGGAGGAGAAAGAGGCAAGGGTGTGTGGGCATGAGGGAGGGTGAGCAAGGCCAGACACAGACATGGGCACCCACCAACAGGTACTCAGGAGAAGCCCTGTGGTGACCTCCAGGCCCACATCAAGCCAATCCAGCAGAGCCTCCCAGCACCCTGGCACAAAAAAGAGGTGATTTATTTGGTTTTTCAATCTCCCTGGAGGTGCCTGGATTTTATGGCTGTAGCAAGACACAGGAGAAAACAGAGAAAAAAGAGTTTTGTGCAAAACTACCTCCCCAGACACAGTTACACTGCAGGGGGATCTTTGTCAGTAGATGGGCCCAGTACAGCTCCCATGGAAATGTCTTGGTTGCCTTTCAAGTCTGAGCATTAAAGTGGGTTTTTTGGCATCTAAGCCCCACCAAGGGACACAGAGACCGTTGCTGATCCCTGGTCTCAGTTAGGGAAGGGGAGGGCAGTTTGCCCTGCCCAGTGCTTGACCTGTGGACCCAAAGCCACCTGCTGTGGCTGAAATGTGGCAAACGTGGGAGAAAACAGAGAAAAGGGTGAGGGGAGAGGTTCCAGCTGGGCCAGCCAGAAGTTGTCCAATATCCCATGTGCCAGACCATGAACAGCTCCTGAGCACAACAGTATGACCTGATTTTCCAGCTGAGCCAGATTGTGGCCATCCCTTCGTATCAGGGTGGAGGGGAATGTGGTGGGGACAGGGGCAATCTGTGGGAGGCAGAGACCATCTCCCTGGGACCTCCTGCTCTCCCTCCTACTCCCACCGCCTTTTCTTCAAGCTCTCTGCAGTCCCTGCTGGCTTCTGCCCTTTCTTACCCTCCTGCCTCTGGCTCAGCACAATGGTGGAGCAGGACTGAATCACATACCAGAAGCTACTGGGGATGTGGGGTCCAAGCTGCCTTCCTGCTGCCATGGACAAAGCAGCTCCCAGGAACATAAGAATGGAGGCTGGCCCCAAATCCACAAAGGACACAGAAGGAGAGAGCCCAGGGTGAAGGTGGCACTTGTCCCAAAAGGAAGGTTGGCTCAAAATATCTGTCTGCTTTCCTCAGGAAACGCATTTCCTTTGGGTGGGGCATTTATTTGATGTGTTTCTCCTGGGGATACCTGGTCAAGGTGGGAATCAGCCCTTAAGACCCTGGGAACAGGCCCGCAGAAAGAAAAGTAGGTGTGTGAATTGTTAGGTCTGGTCCTCCTAAAAACATCCGGGGGGAAAAAAGCCTTGGAAGCCTGGGGGAGATATTTATTGCAGCTGAACTTCTGCAGCTGTGACGAGAAACCCTCTCCCTGCTGGATTTGATCTGGCACTGCCCTTGCCCACCCCTGACTGGCCTCAGGCTTGCTTCATGCCACCCAGGCTGATATCTCCCGGGTTTCAGGACTGGCTGTGCTCAGAGGAGGTGTGCAGGACTCAGTGTGGACAGGACCAGGTTCCAGAGTCCCCAGACTCTGTCGTGGAAATCGTTAGAGAGAGAAAGTGTCAGGCTCTTTGGGCTGCCCAACTGTTTGGATGCTTTTCCAGACACGGGCCAAGTTAACGATCAGCTGGTAAGATGCCTGGAGAAGCATCCTCCTGATGGGGGACCCCAGCCATGTGCTCCCAGCCCAGCAGTCTCTTTGATAATGGGTTCCAGCTGCACTGGGAGTGTGTGGCTTGTCCAGGGGAGCTGCTCGCTGGTGGCACCTCCTCTGTTAACCCTGGGGCTGTTTGGTTGTTAAACAAGAGGGTGGCTGTTCCTGCTGTGGGAACAGAGAAGCCACTGCAGTGGCTGCCTGGAACCAGAGACAGCAGGCAGGGGGCTGGGCATGCTGGGGAGCATCCCCGGGGCATGGGGGTACCACCCTGGGGCAAGCCACATGCCTCTGCCCATCTCCCCCTTCCCCTGTGGTCAGCACTGCATCCAACTTCTGCATCCCACCCATGCCCTGCCCCCAACCAGAGCTCCTAGGGTGTCCTCTGCTTGCCTCCCTGGCATGCCAGCACATCCAGGATGGCTCTTGAGGGTTCAGGTTCCTCAAACGGTTGGCTTCTGGTTGCCCTCACGGTGAACCAGCAGCAAGTGCTTTCCCCATAGCCTGGGAGAGAAGCAGAAGGTGCCCTGTGACCCCTGGGAGGGATCATGTGAGCCCTATGTGTCCTGTGCTGAGCTTGCCTGTTCCTCTGGGACCAGGGCTGAGCTGTGGTGCTCATGTGGCTCCTGATGGCCACACCAGCTGGTCCCTGCTCCTCAGGAATAGACCTGGGGATGTGCTCCCAGCCCAGAGCTTTATTCCCGCTCAGGTCTGACAAAGCTGCATCTCTGCACCCTCCCCAGCTCGTGTTCCCTGCACAGATGCTTCCCCTCCTGCAGAAAATGCCAGATCCCAGGCTGCCCAGGTCAGAATAGACATTCAAACCTTGGACTCTGGCATCCTTGCAATGGTGGCACTGGTGGGTCTTCTTGGGTGGGTGGCTCTGTTTCCTCCCTTCTCCACCCTCCACAACTGCCACCAAAAATCCCAGTCCTGTTTCATTGTGAAACAAAAAGAAACGTTCATCACATTCTTGTTTCCTGGCCAGCTCTGCCCTTTGTTATCCACCAAACACGGCACGGAGCCTGGCGCTGCTCCAGCTTCCAAACACAGGCACTGGGCAGAGAGCACGAACTGGAAAGTCCACAAATGAGAGATTGTGACCTGAAGGTCCCAACAGAGCTCACGGCATCAGCGACAGGTTGGGAGATGCCAAAGAGGCTGCCCAGGGTTACTGTAGCCCAACTACCATCACACATACACTTCACTTCAATGAACCAATGCCTCCTGAGATCTCCTACCTTCCTCTAGCTCTTCTCCCTGCTTCCAGCTGAGCAAACCACACAGAAACGAAGCCCAAAGCCTTCTGTCAAACCTCCAGGCTGTGTGGTCATGTGTCCTGGGAAGGCTTCCACCAGGCTTGGTGATGAGAGCACATGTAGGGGACAGAGATGTGCTAACTCAAGGGCTGCAGCTCCAAGGGAATTTTCTTTCCTCCACCTTGTCTGGATTCATTTCATAGTGAGGTCTCTGGTAGCCCTAACATCCTCCATTTGTTGCTCACCTTCCCACCCATCTGTGGCCATGTGTTCACCTTTAAGCTTTCAGCTGAAAATCCCAGTAGTAAATGAAGGTGTTTGAGGCCACCAAAGCATTTTGGGTACATTCTGGCCCCAGTTCAGCAAGGCACTGATCACTGAACTACTCTCTGAAAGCCATAGTTCTGAAAGCTGGTGTGGCCAGGATGCTCCTCCTGGTGTGACCTGCCTTGCTGCAGCACAGGGGTGTATGAGCAAGGCTGTCCCAGCCCCCTGCCTGCCCCTGCTGAAACACCCCAGCACCCTGGGATGGAGCACACGGACACACGCAGTCAGAGAGGAAGGAAGAGGGGAACGAGGTGGTGGAGAGGGAAGGAAGGTGAGGAGCACTGGTGTCTGAAAGCTCTGGGGGGTTCCTGGCCTCCAGCATCACATATGCCATGAGGGCTGCTGATGGACAGCGATGCTACAAGAGCACCTGGGGGGAGAGTGGAAACCATCACCCAGTCAGCACGTCACTCTGCGGTGGGCCGGGGAGGTCAGGACTGCCATGGCGAGGGACAGGAGCACCACATCCCTCCTGGGTCTCTTTCTGACAGGGCTCAAGAGTTGGTGAGCAGAGATAGAAGACACATCTGATGAAATGTCCAGCCTGGTGTACCATAGGGTTTGGTATTTGCCTGCTTTCCTGTCCCTGAACTTGATGGCTGGGCCAGTGGGGACATCTCCCAGCTCAACCTCTTCTAAAGCTGTCAGGGAAGTGCAGCACCAGAGAGCACAGCTGTGCCTCCCGCAGAGGAACCCTCTGGATCCTGCCATTGGCCATGGACATCAGAAGTGGCCAGGTGCCCTGTGTGCCTGTATTGCAGATCCAGGGATGGTGGTGCTGGGTGAACTGTGGGCACACCCGCTGAGCACGAGATCTGCTCTTGCGTCAGCCCCGCTCTCCTCCAGAGCCCCGGGGCAAAGGTCTGCTTGGGGTGGAGGTGGCAGAGCTCACTCGGTCTTCAAAGGATGGAGGGAACCAGGGAGATGAAGATCTTGTCTGACATGAGCTAAGAATCTAGTCCTGGTCATCTCAACACAAAGCCTTTGAAGATGTCCCTTCACATCGATCTTTCTTCATTCAGGAGACTGACTCCCAGGGCAGCAGGACCTTTGCTGTTACAACACATCCCAGGGCAAGGTGACCCCCATCTGCTGGCAAACTCTGGTGGCCACAGTGTCCAGGCCACAGATGCCAGTCTCAGCTGGCTGAGGTGCTGTCATCATGGAGTAATGTGGTGGCAGCTCCTGTGGGATCTTCAGGCTCTCCGGAGAGCAGGTGCTCCTCTAGTTTTTGCCTTCAGGACTTTAGGCGAGCAAGCCCAGGCCTGAGCCTGCTTTCAGGCAAAGGGTGGTTCCTACAAGAGGATCTCATTGCTCCAGGCCTTTCTAAACTGAGCTGAGTTTCAGAGCACGCTTTGTGGGAGCCACCTCCATCACTGCCATTACATAAGATGCTTTAGGGGGCCAGCAGGATGAACTGATTTGAAGCCCAGTGCCTGGAGGTGCTGATAAGCTTGAGGATGGCCAGGGACTTTAGGGCCAGGCCCTGCAGCATGAGACCATAGAGCATGTTCACCAGCTGCACTGTCCCAGCACCGTACCACGCCAGGACAGTCTGCCCAGGACGGAGGACAGCCTCTGTGTTAGCACCACAGAACACTTTCTGGTGCAAAACCAGCACCTGACACAGTGGCCACAGCATGGCTGGTGCCCAACAGGTGATCCACAACAGGCTTCCAGCAGATGTGGAGATGCCAGAGCTGCTGGGTGTCCCAGTCTTCTCCTCTGTAAATTCCCAGGGTACCCAGCTGAGCAAGATCTGTCTTGTACCAGGCTCCAACTGGTGCCTTCCTGGGGTGCTGGCCTTGTCAGAGATCTGGGTCAGAGCAGGCAGCAGGTCCATCAGGATGGACAAGAAAGTGTCTGGCCACAAGTCAGCTTCTGCCAGTGGCCAGACCTATAGGGTCAGATGGACATTGACCTCCCTGGGGCATGCAAGTGAAGCCCTTTATCTTCTCCACCCCAACAGGGTGGTGGGACCCAAGTCCAAGATACCCTTCTTAAGTCATGGGACTGGAAGGCAGAGGGTTCCAGGATGTGCCTCGGGGGCTCCTTGAGCACAGCAGGAGAGGAGATGGGCACAGGGTGGTCCTGAGCGCCTGTGGGCTGCAGTCCCCTCTCTTTGGCCACACTCCAGCCCTGAGGCTTTCAAAGGTCCCTGGTGCTGGGAACCCTTCCCAAGCCATCCCAGAGAGCAGGTCCCAAGGGTTGCTGTGGGCAGGTCCCTGGTCTTTGTGCCGAGACCCATCCCTACTGCATCCTCCCTTCTCAGAAGTGACGGTGGCAGCGTGGCAGGCGGCCAGCCCCACCTGTCCGACAGGTAGAGCGAGGGTGGGGGCAGCTGCCGGCACCCGCTGCCTGCCCCAACCTGCCGGGGCCCTGCCAGGGACGGCCCGTTGAGGGGACAGCGGTGGCCATGGCCGGCAGTGCCACCCCCAGGGACAGCACAGGGGGCACCTGGGAGGCAGAGCAGTGCTGGGTGGGGGTACCCTGTGCCGTGGCGTGTTACCTGCAGGCACAGGATCACAGACTTGCCTAGATTGGAAAAGATCAAGTCCAGTCATTAACCCAACACTAACAAGTCCTCGACTAAACCGTGTCCCTCAGCACCACATCTGCACGTCTTTGAAACCCCTCCAGGGATGGGGACCCCACCACTACCCTGGGCAGCCCGTTCCAATGCCCGATAACCCTTTCAATAAAGAAATTCTTCCTAATATCCAATGTAAACCTTCCCTCAGCACAACTTAGAATCATAGAATGTTTTCAGTGGGAAGGGGCCTCTAAAAGTCATCTAGTCCAACCCCCCTACAATAATCAGGGACATCTCTAACTAGGGCAGGTTGCTCAGAGCCGCAGCAAGCCTGACCTTGAATGTCTCCAGGGATGGGGCCTCCACCACCTCTCTGATTGTCAGGCTGGGGGAGATGACAGTCAGGGACACACCAGATGCTGAGGAAGGAGGTTCTGTCCCAGGCAGTGGAGGGATGATTTTATTCTGCAGAACCCATCACAAGGGGTTTCTGTTTATCCCATCCTGGTCATGTCTCCTGATCTGACCCACATGTGACCCGTCCTGACCCCAACCCACCTTTTCCAGCCCTGATGATAATTATGCCCCGAAGACTGTTCAGCCTCTCCCTGCACCTTGTGGGTGGGGGTTTCAAAGTCTGTGGCTCCCACCCATGCCCGTGGCTGCACCGCAGTGCCTGGCACAGGCTCCCGAGCCCCCATCTCCCCGGAGCTGCCGTGGGAAGGGGAGGGGGCTGCACCCTGCCTGCCCCGCTCCCCCCAGACTCCCTCAGCTCCCACGCTCACCCGTGCTTGCCCTGGGCCCTGCAGACCTTGAATAACCAGTTCCCACTCCTCCTCCTCCCGTCCCATGACAAAGCACCTGGCAGGCAGCAGGGAGGGGAACCACAGTGCAATGAGCTCGGTGCCACCCCGGGGACAATGTGGGACTATGGGAGCTGCAGCCAAGGGCCCCTTCCCCATCCAGCTTTCTCCATGGCACATCCTGCCTTAGGTGACGGTTTCCTCAGGACAAATGGGATTTGCTCTCACTGTTTGGGAGCAGTGGGTACATCTAGCCAGAGGTTCTCCACCTAGATTCTGAAAGTGCTGTTGCAGATCCAGGGTGAGCACTTGGTCTTCACAGCACCATGTGCACCAGCGGTTGAGCCTGGGTGTCTACATGGTGCCAAGCCACTTGGTGCTGTGCTGCACCCCCAGCCTTGCTCACCTCCCAGCCACAGTTGTTTGCTTTGAACCCTGGCCAGCGTTGTCTGCCTCATGGGAGACCTGATTGCTGCTTTCAGCCAAGTGAGCTCTATCACCCTACCCCTGCTTTCTGGGGACTCATGTGTCCTGCTTACCCCACAGCCCCAGGGATACTTGGTCACCTGTGCCTGGGTGAACTGAGATAACTGCCAGCTGGTTGGTCTGGTGGGTGAAAGACCCACTGTGGTCAGCTTGCCAGGGCAGAGGAGTGCCCACCCACCCCTCCATCTCGGCAGCTGCATGTCCCTCTCACCCAGCCTGGAGGCACCCTGGGGAGCTGGAACAGCTTCAGAAGCACCCCATTGGCAGGGGAGGTCCAAAGTTGGCCTGTCAAGCAGGGGCCCCATGAGATCTTTGGGCTGCATCCCACAGACAGGAGTAGCAAGAGGACATGGAACCCTTCTTCTGCCTGGAGGAGAGCTGGACAGCCCACACCTCTGCGTTGTTTGCAAGGGGGTCTAGATGTCTGCAGCCAGTCTGGGACACCTTGAGCTGTTTGGCTTGTTTACAAGTGGCTGGACAAGATGCTGAGGCTTGTTGCCTGGGGCTGGAGTGACCTGGCTGGATCCTGGAGGCTGTTTGTGACCTTCAATGAGCTGCTGAAATGTTGTAAGTGCTGGAGGTCTCTGACCCCAGGGCAAATCTGTCCCTGCAGCTCTGAGCTCAAGTCACCAATAGGTCCCTGGGGACTGAAACCAGGAAAATAAGCAGTCCGTGACCACACAACCCTTGGACACTGCCCCGTGTACCCCAGCTAGGGACACCCTGGGTGCTCAGGTGCCAGAGCAGGCAGGGTGCTGGCCAGCACTCCCACAGATACTGGCATTGCCACCTCTTGTCCAAACACCAGGCATGGCTGAGAGTCCCCCCATGGTTGGCTTGCATCTTTACCAGGCAGGGCTGGGAGTCGGTTCCTGACTGCTGGAGGTTCCTGCTGCCCCAAAACAGGGAACATTCTCCCTGTATCCTCAGGTGCCTTTGTCTGTTGCTTCCAGCTGGCCCAGGGCTGGAGCAGGACATGACACATCACCATGATTCCTTGGTCCCACCAGCACCCTGCCCATCCCAAAGCCCTTCCCAGCCCAGGGAAGAAGATGGTCTGGGGAGCGAGCGGCTGGCCACAGCAGGGCCATGGACCAGTGGTCCCCTGGGCTGCTTCTGCAGGTGGGAACGGGACACGAGTGTGACTTGGGCCACCACCATGCTGGGGGCAACCTGTCTGAGAGTGTGTGTGCCCACAGGTGAGGAGCTGTGCTGGAGCTTGTGTGAGTAACTGCATCTGAGTAGCTTCATGTGCGTGTAGCTGCTTACACGCCTGAGTAACACCATGTCTGGGTGTGCACCCCCTCTCTGGGCAGCCTGTTCCAGGGATCAACCACCCTCATATTAAAGAACTTTTTCCTAATGTCCAACCTAAATCTACCCTTTTCTAGCTTAAACCCATTACCCTTCGTCTTGTCACTACAAACCCTCGAGAACAGATCCTCCCCCACCTTCCTACAGGCCCCTTCCAGGTGTTGGAAGGTTGCTAACTTGAAGCCATCTCCTCTTGTCCTTAGCTCCACAGCTGTGGCCCCACACACTGTGCACACAGGCACAGTATCCCCTCTGGTCTGTCACCCCCAGGATTTGGACCCCCTGGCCACCTTGAAGGACTGGTGATGCTTCATGGGAAGCTGTTCCTCCTCTTCCTCTCCAACAGCTGCTTTTCCTACTGGGATGTGCCATGACCACAGCCCCCGTGGCCCCTGTGCCCACCCCACGTGCCACTGGGGAGGCGGTGGGGCTGCCCTGCACCCCCTCTGCCCACACAGACCCCTCGCTCCCATGCACACCCCAGCTCCACACACACGTACCCTTCATCCTTACACACATCTTGTCTGTGCACACACGGGTGCCAGACCCTGGGACCCTGTGGTTTTTCTCTCCTTTTTGCTTTTGGGAACACAGTGAACCTGCAGACACCCTTCTTCAGCCCCTGGGGTGTGACCCAGCGTGGGTGATGGGATCCAGCGTCAGGCAGGGTAACTCAAATCACACGTCTGCAGGTTTCAGCAAGCCCAAGGCTCTTCTCTGGAAACAAAACCTAAGGGAAAAAGGGGGAAGGAGCATCCCAGGTACCTCAGTATCCCCCCATTCATATCCTTTCTTGCTCTACCCCTTGGGCTGGTGGTTCAGATCACAGAACATTAGGGGTTTGAAGGGACCTCGAAGATGCTGGAGAGATTCTTGGCTGCTGACCCAGAGAGTCTCTTTGGAGGAGTCAGGGCTGGAAAACTGGTACCACATATGGTCTGCACAGGGAAGATTTGGCCTCAGCCAGGGCTCCAGAAAACAGAGGAGGAGCCAGGGAAGCATTGTGGGAGCTGAGGGCGCTCCCAGGCCCCACTGACCCCACACTGCCCCATGCCTGCCCCATGGCTGAAAAGCCAGCCCTGCCACCAGCACACAGCCAGATGCCAGCAAAGGGCTGGTCTGGCCACACTGCCCTTGGCTTCGTACCCAGGGCAGGGACTGGCAGAGACCCCTTTCCCTAGGGGCTGAGGGACCCACATTCTTGTGGACAGGTCCTTGCTCCAGCCACTTGCCTGGGAAATGATTGCAACCCTTTCCTGTGCTGATGAGGGTTGGAAATTTTCCCTTTTCCAACTGAAATATGGCCACAGACACTGTTGTCCCATTCACTTCTCCTTGTGTTCATACTTCTTGTCCATTCACTTTGTCCATAACCCAAAGAGCTGTCCCCCACTCCTGTGAGCCTGTGTGAGTCCATCAGACAGGGCTGCACCCAGACCCCAAGATCTGGGGATGATGGGGGACAGTAGAACCTGGGGGCACCTGTCCTGGTTGGGGGATGCCCTGGAGAGAGGTGACCTCACACAGAGACCTCAAAGGACACCAGCCTGGTGAGGTGGGCATGTGAGCAGTGGGAAGGAGAGAGGGTTTGGGAGAGCTGCAAAGCTGACCTCCTCCCAGGGGCACGGCCAGCACGGCTTAGCTGCTTGATGGCCCATGGAGCCAACACCAGAGTAGGTCCCTGGGTTCCTCCCTGCTGGACCTGGTGAGTGGAAGGACCCACCTGCAGCCTCACACCACAACTGCTGATCCGGGGTCGGTGTAACCCAAGAGCTGTTTGCGTTGTGGGAGGTTTGTGTGTGTGTGCACATGTGTGTGTGGGCAGGGCCGCTGAGCATGGAGCTGAACGAGGACATCATGTCAGCCAGGGGTGTGGCACCGCCCAGACATTCATTTTGCAAACAGACCTGGGGTCATGAACTACATCAAGGGCAGCTGTGGGTTCTGCCAGTGCCCGGGCTGAGCCGCGCCTCCCCCATCCAGGTCAGCCCAGGGGAGCAGCGCAGCAGCGGGCACGGGAGGTGGGTGGGAGGACACAGCACAACCCTTTGCCCTGGGACAAGAAAAGCACACCCCCAACCCGTGTGAAACTGAAATGTTTTGGGACTGAGGATTCCCTCCAGCCTGGCAGGTTGGGAACAGCTGGGACTGCATTCCTGCTCGCCTCCCCCAGCAATGGGCACATGGACCTGGGGTTCATCACCTTCTGGCCGTATTCCCGGTGGAGATGTGGGAAGCCAGGAGATTCCCGGCACCCACCCAGATCTCCGGGGCAGCTGAAGATCTTGCAATCTTGCTGGGTCTGCCAGGGCTGCCGCGGATGGTCAGGCTTTTAGCTCAGCTTAGCCATAGTGATGCCCAGCACCAGCTCCTTGGTGCAGCAGCAAAAGCCAAGGGGTTGGATGTCCTGGCTGAGGTGCTCAGACCTGCCCTGGATTTAGGAGCACAGCTCCCTCCCTGCCCTTGACACAGTGGCTGGGAACCCTGTTCCTGCTCTCCTGTCTTTGCATCCCGGCCATCTTGCAGCAGAGGACACCAGGGCACAGCACGGAAAGACCCCAGACTGCCTCACCAGCCTGAGCAGGTGGCTCCACAGGACAGGAGTGATGTGTGAAGGAGGCCAGACATCAGTTCTGGCCACAATCCTGCCCCTCCAGCAGCTCTGGAAGCTCTTTTAGCTGCAGAGGGCATTTAGGGCACAGATCTGGCGCTGTGCCCAGCTGTGGTCAGCTCTGCCCAGAGTCAGGACCCTGTGGAGCTGGGGTAGCCCCCTGCCAGCAGCACAGCGGCTGCACCAGGGCTGCAGGCTCCAGGGAGCTCCTCTCAGACGTGTACTGCTCCTGGAACTTGTTTGCCTTGAAATCTTTTGCTCACAGAAATAAAAAGCAAGACTGAGAGTGGCAGTGAAGATCCCAAACCTCATTTTGAAAGCCCCCCTTTCCCCTCCCAAGCCTGGAGTCCTGGGGTCCTGCTCCTGCATGGTGCTCCTCCACCCTCTGCCCCGGCTGTGGCACAGCCCCTGTGCATTGCCCACCCAGGACAGCAGATCTAGGGACCTGGCAAGTGTGGCAGAGCTGCTTCTGCCCTTTAACACGGGACTGGGTGAGATATCCACCCAGATGAAGGCAGCGCTTTGCCCCCATTCCCCAGAGAAAGGAAGGGCTTGCAGAGCAGGGGAGGGCTGCAGGACCCTCTGAACTTCATTCCTGTCTCCTCAGGCGCAGGGTGGTTCATATGGCACCCTTGGACAGGAGCCCTGCAGCCTCACCGGCTCTGCCCGACGCTGCCACGCGTGCCATGGAGCTTGTAGGCTGGTCCCCAGCCCTGCACCTTGCCAACAGCACTGCTGACTCATAGCCCAACCTCGGGTTGGCCACCACATCTCCCTGTGTCATTGGGCTTTCCAAGGAATGGGCTCGGCTCAGCTCCTGGCAGCCTGGCTGTGGAAATTCCCCACCTCCCTCCCACTCCCAGGACCTCAGCATCCAGCACCCCGAGGGCTCTGCTCCCGGCCAGCCCTGCACGCTCTCCCCGCAGATCTCTAGAGGATCTTCTGCCCTGGAGAACAACCCAGATCTTGGCTGTGCAGTGCCCTGGAACCCGGGCTGAGCAAGCCCCGGCAGTGCCGGAGGAGGAGCGTGGCTGTGAACACTGCTCCCTTTGTGCGGCCGGGAGCAGGCGGGTGCCAGGCTCCCGGAATTTATTTATTTATGGAGGTGAACGCCAACAGTTTGTTTGAAGGGAAAACGTGCACCTTGGGGCCTGGGAGTTGCTGTTCCTCCCCCACACGGTGCTCCTGGCCTCTGCCCTGGCCAAACCCAGGTACCCCACACTGTGCCCCACATGGGAAGGGCTCAGAGCACCCCAGGTCTCACCCCGTCCTCAGTCCCAGGATGGTGGCCCACCCTGGCCACCCTGCAGGCTGCTCGGGAAGGGTGAGATTGCAGCAAGGAGAAGTGAAGGACAGCAAAAGCCCCAGCTCAGGGTCCATGCAGCTCTGTTTCATGGCCAGGATCCGATGCAGACACCACATCCAGCACTTCGGGGTTGTCTGGATCTGCCCCAGCCCTGTTCATCCCACATCTGGGCCAGCCTGTGGAGTGCTATGCCCACAGCTGGCAGCTCCTCCTTGCCTTTGGCTCACCACCAGAACAAGAATACCACTGGCCTGGAGCAAGGTGGTTCCCATGGTCTCTGATGCCAGGTCTCCCAGCATCCCTCTGCTCCTGGGGCTGGGGACAGTGGGCAGGGGAGGAGAACAGGAGCCAAAGTAGGTGAGGCTGCAGTGATAAGAAGAAAGAGCCTTGGCCGGCTTTGGGCTGGAGTTTTATATCTACCTAAGGCCCAAACTACAGGCATTGGCTGCCATGGGACTTCACTCTCACCAGCCTGGCAGCAGCAGAGCTCTTCATGGCATGAGCTTGTCTGATCAAACCCACCTGCAACCCAAGGTACAGGAGTGTCTGTGTGTTTGGGGGCAGGCTGGGTGGAAAGCTGGTAGGTTTGCTCTGAGGGAAGTGTGTAATCTGGGGCTGTGGAGGGAAGCTGCTGAGATGTTCGTATTTATCCTCCACCAGTAAGTGTCACCCCACGAACCACAGTGCCACCCTGTCTGGGTCCACTTTCTTCCCCAGCAGTAGGAAGGGATGGCAGTCCTGCCTCTGGTCCGTCAAGGAGCACTGTCAGACCTTCGTGGGAGTTCCTGGCAGAGTCACACCCAGATGGCCCCGTGCTGATCACGGCTGCAGATAGGACTCCATCCGGGAAATGTGGTATTTTCGAGTTGGGACCAAGAGACCTTGAGCTGCCTCTCCAGCGCCACAAGAAGCCTGAGGTGTTTCAGCAGCGTGTGCTCATTCTTTGTTGCTGGTGACCTTTGGAGGGAAATGTGTGCTTCTGGGAACACTGCAGCTCTCCAGCCACTTGGGAGGGTTCAAGGCACGTGCTGATGAGCAGTAGAATGTGGTGGTGGGGATGTGTGGTCATGCTTATCAGTCCTGCTGCAGCTTGGCTGGTGGGCTCCCAACAGCACTTCAGCATGGTCCTTGTGTCTAGCAAGGCTGAGAGAGGTTCAGTGGGAGCAGGTGAAAATTAAGTTAATCACCAGGAGAAGCTGATCACCAGTAGCGCTTTAGGACTGGGTCCAGCAAAGCAGGGGGTGGCTGTAGGAGCCCCTTGACCTACTGGAGCTGCTTCTCTGAGGGCAGCTTATGCTGGTGATGGGGTGGCCCAGGTCAACCTGGACGACCTCCAGCCTTGTCCACACACACACTGCTGCATTTGGCTGGCCTGGGAATGACCACAGGAGGGCAATGACCACATGGGACACTCAGAAAGTGCTTGTAACAAACTGTGTATGGATTGAGATCCTCCTGCGCAGAGCTGGTGAGCCCATGTAACCCTCTGGGGCATCCTCCCAGCAGAGATCTAGGCTGTGTTCATTTGGTGACACAGCCCTGGCTTTCTTCCAGTTTAGAATCATAGAATAGAATCAGAATATTCTGGGTTGAAAGGGACCTTTACAGGTCATCCAGTCCCACCTCCCTGGACAGAGCAGGGACATCTGCAACTAGAGCAGGTTGCTCAGAGCCCTGGGCAACCTCACCTGCAATGGTTCCAGGGATGGGGCATTGAGCATCTCTGGGCAACCTGGGTCAGGGGCTGTTTTGCCAATTACCTGGCACAGCACAAGGAACACAGCCACAAACAGCAGGAGATTTTATTATCTATTGCTGTGGAATGCAGAAATAATATAGCATGGCCAGTAACAGGAGAAACAAATGAAGAAACAAACCCACTCACTGGGGGTGATACAACAAAAGGGAAAACAAACCTAACCAAAAACTCAATAACAGAAGGAAAAAAGAACCAAGCAGCAAATTCAACGACAGAAGGAGAAATGAACCATGCCTTGAATACCTCCAGAGCCATGCACAGACCACCCCAGCAAATGCCAGAGAGGTGCATCAGCAGAACAGGGGCTCATCACCCTCGGTGTCAAAAACGTCTTCCTTATATCTAGTCCAAATCTCCCCTCTTCCAGTTTGAAGCCATCACCCCTTGCCCTGTCACAACAGGTCCTACTAAAAAGTTTGTCCCCATCTTTCTTATGAGCCTCCTTTAAGTACTTAAAAGCTGACCAAGCCCAACTCTCCCAGCCTGGCCTCCCAGCAGAGGGTCCCAGCCCTCCCACCATTGCTGGGGCCTCCTCTGGCCCCGCTCCCCCAGCTCCATGTCTCTGCTGTCTGAGCACTCCAGAGCTGCCCCAGCACTCAGGGGGGTCTCCCCAGGTTGGAGCAGAGGGGCAGGATCCCCTCCCTGCCCTGCTGCCCACGCTGTGGGGATCAGCCCAGGAGGACATTGGCTGCTGGGGCCGGCTCAGCTCCAGCTCCTCACCCCCAGCACCCCCAGATCCTGCTCCCAGGTCTCTCTCCACCCTTCACCCCCAGCCTGGGCTGATAGTGGGGGTTTCCTGACTCAGGTGCAGGACCTTGCACTTGGCCTTGTTGGACCTCGTGGGTTCACACAGGCCCACTTCTCAAGCTTGTCCAGGTCCCTCTGGATGGCATCCAACCCCTTACACGTGTCAACCACATCACTCTGCTTGGTGCAGAATTCACCCCAGATTGAGACTGGAGGGGTTTTGCTCTGTCATCAGCAGACTTTGGTCTGTAAATGTCTTCACATCATCCTCTGGACTTGGAGAAATCAGTTCAAACCACCATTTGCTTGGTACAGCTTCCCAGGGGGACTTGCCAGGCAGAATCTGGATGAATCTGTTGCTGGCTGAGCCGGCAGCACCAAGGATCCTGGGTCCTGGGGTGCCTGTGAGATCTCCCTAGCTATTAGCCTTGGCTACCTGTGACCCTGCAGCCACCAAATGGGAGATAACAACCCCTAACAGCAAAAAGTGGAGCTCAGAGCCCTGCCATGGCTGAGACCTTGTCCCTGGGATGACAGTGGCATGGGGGAGGGGTGGTACAGGTTCAGAACTCATGGCTTAGACTGCCACAGACCCAGGGTGCACCCCCCTTCTGGCACCCACCCTGTGCTGGTGAGTTGCCTTTCCCATGTAGGAGTTCTTGTGTCACCATCACCACCAGCACAGAGGTGACAGCTTCTACAGGAGAGTCCAGATCTCTTTGCCCCTGAAAGCAAGGCTGGTGGATCTCTCCCACACCCCACAACAACCCTTCTTGTTCCAGCAGCTGTGGCTTGCCAGGTCTCCCTGCCTTGCAGCCTCCCAGTTCAAACTGGATCCACGTTTTTAT
The DNA here is from genome assembly GCA_013401335.1 of Brachypteracias leptosomus. Classification (NCBI taxonomy): domain Eukaryota; kingdom Metazoa; phylum Chordata; class Aves; order Coraciiformes; family Brachypteraciidae; genus Brachypteracias; species Brachypteracias leptosomus. The sequence goes on from VYZX01001319.1 coordinate 132,572, forward strand.
TGCAGAGCCTGAAACATGGGGGGGTGGCAGTGGGGACACGGCCGGTGCTGGCCCTCCCTGCCAGCTGCTGGTCTCTCCCCAGACACTGTTTGCGCAGCACCGGGTGCCATGTGGAGGCAAACACGGCTGTGCCAGGAGCAGAAACCAGGGCAAACAGAGGCTGGCACAGGTCCACAGCCTCCTGCTGAGGGGAAGGGTGTCTGGGGGGGTCCCCAGGGTTGATGGCACCTCAGGGCCCTGATAGCTCCTCAGCTCTTCCCTGAGACAGCTCAGAGCACGGTGCACAGGAGCCACCACTTGTGTCCCAAGGGGACAATGCGGGAGACCCCAGCCCAGGGGCTCCAGCAGCGGCCCCACACTCAGCACCAAGTTGCATTCACAGGTTGTAGACTTAAAATTGCACCATGTGAGCCAGGTGGACCAAGCTCCCGGGGCCAGAGGGACTGGTGGCTCCTGAGAACCCAGGGGCAGCTTCTACTGGGAGGATTGTTGATGCCATCATGCTGAATTTGCCACCTTTGTGCAGTGTCCTGAGGAGCAGAACCTGGACTGCAGGGGAGTGGCCCTGTGCCCATCAGCGGTGTCCCCACACCCCACATGCACTCTGCCATTCTCTCTAAGGCCCAGGCATGTCCCATGTTGGTGTCACATCTTCAGCCAGAGGGTTTGGGGTGGTGTACCCCTGGTCCCCTCTGCTCTCAGCTCCTTTTGGCTGCCCTTATGGAGGGCAGGGAAAGGCTGAAATGTCTCCCCAGCACTGCCTGGGGAAGGATGAGCTGATTCAAACAAAGGGTGGCAGAGGTGGGGTGTCATGTCCCCATCTGAGATTGGCATGTGTTAGCCTGGCCCCAAGGGCAGACAAGGTGTCCATCTGACCCAAAAAGAGCCATGCTGGGACTGTGCATACTCAGCTCTTCAGGAACCTGCAGCACAGTCAGAGCTGACCCCGTGCCAGCCCAAGACCTGTCTGACCCTTGGCTGTAGGAGTCTCTGAACCAATATAAATTGCCTCCTCATCCTGTAATTAGCACAACAATTTGCTGGGGAGCAGTGCTAATTTCTCATGTGACATCCCAGGTCAGAGAGAGCCCCAGTTTTCTTCCTGACCCCTGTTCAGAACACACCCTGCTCATCACCCCTGTGCTGGGCTTTGCTCTCTCCTGGACCTGCGGGCAAGGCCTGGCCTTGCACTTTGGAAACCCTTTACATCTCTCAAAAGGGAGCCCAAAATATCTCCTCACCCATCCCAGTCACCTCCTAGGTACCAGCCAAGGGGACTCAGTGTCCCTGCTCTGCTAGGAGCCATGTTGACCCAGAGTGGAGGGAGGTGGCCCTGGGAGTGTGGCTTGGTTGCATAAGAGCCCTGGCATTTCTAGGGCCACCTCTGTCAGCCTAAAGCAGACAGAGAAATAGTGTTCACAGGCTGGTAGTTGCGTGCACGAGGTGTGTCTGCCGATAATGATGGTGGGGTCTGAAGTCCAGGAGATAAGAGGCTGGAGAAAGCAGTCTGGGGAGCTGCTGCCAGGAGGGATTTCAGGGGCTGGCAGAGGGAGCAGAGCAGGTTCCCAGTGCTGGGGCTGTCAGGTCATGCTGGGAGAAGTCAGGTCCCCACCAGCCACCAGTCCAGTGTAGATCTGGCTGCCTCCACACTGCCCAGATGGCAGAGGGGCAGGGGGACATCACACCAGGGGACATGCTGATGGCAGTGGAGGTGCCTGGCCAGAGATGGTGGGAGACGGGAAGGGGCGCAGGGCATGGCTGGGGCTCATGGCAGGCAGAGAAGGGTGGACGCTGCTCAGCCAAAGCTCCCCACAATGGCCCTTTGTGCGTGTCACGGTGGGGATGATGTCCCTGCTGCTGCTCCTGAGCCAGCGCCAAGCCCCACAGCCTCAGTGGCTGTCGCAGGCAAAATGAGAATAATTAGAAGGAGGTGCCTTTTATTACAGGTGTCTCTGAAGGGCTGGCAGAGTCCGACCCTGGGGGCCCTTTGATCTCAGCCTTTGAAACCCTATAGGTTTGCTGACAGAGCTGCTCTGTGTTTCCAGGTCACCGGGATGATCATTTCCATCTGGGAACAAAGAGCCCTTTATGCTGCCGTGCATGTCAGACCCTCCCTGTGCCGAGCGGAGCAGGCGTGGGGAGGATGTGCTGCCATCCATCCTCATCATCGGGGGCAGCTCATGCTCTGGGTGTGGGACACAGTGCGGGACAGCAGTGGGAGAAGCCCACCCAGCTCCACATCCTCATTCCCCAGGGGATGTGGCAGGGTTTGGTGCCAAATTCCCACAGTGCACAGCCTGAGGAGAGAGCCTTTCATCCCATGGGTGTGCCATGAAACCTTCCTGCTCCCCTGAGGGAAACCCCTGCACATCCCCAGCCCCAGCAGCTGACCCTAAATCCAGCCTCTGGGATGGGCCAACCCACTGGGGGGGTTCTGGACATGGGTGGGTTTCTGTGCATCCCCCGCAGTGCATTGCACCCGACACCTTGCCGTGGGGAGCAGGGCTCTTGGAGCAAGTCCCTGAGCCAGGGCATTGCAGAGTGGGCACCTTTGCTGCATGCTGCCATCAGAGGAGCTCCTGGCATTGCTCCTGTAACAGCAGCTGCCCAGGCATTGTCCCCCAGGCTGCTCCCATCTCTGCATGCCTACCCCTTGTGTTCTGCTGGGGCCCAGGCAGGAGAAAGATCTCAGCCTGTATTTCTCAGGCCAATGTGGATTTTCCTGTTTGGACAGCCCGGCTACAGAGCCTGGGAGCTGCTCACCTGGGAACAATCCCAAGAGCAGAGAAGGACTTGGGAAGGTGAAGCCCCTCAACACCCTGTTGGCCATTGTCTTGCTTTGGGACTTTTTCTGAACTGGAAAAAGAGCATCTGAAAAAACCACCATCTTCATGGTCTACACGGTCTGTCTCTGTGCCTTCCCCAGCTCTGCAGACTTCCCCAGCCAGGGAGCTGCAGGGACACCGCGTTTCCCTGCCTGCTGCAGCCTGCCCAGCTGCCTGGGGGTCTGTATCTCCACCCTCCCATGGGTCCCAGCTTGGCATGGGGCTGCTGCAGGCTGTGGTTTCTATTTGTCTTTGTCAAAACAACGCATTGTTCTCCAGCGGGAGGTACGGGGACCGGTCATGCGAGTTCCCTTGGTTGTGACAATCAGTTTGTCCTGGGGTACAAGGCAAGATTTTGACCAGATGAGCTCCGAAATCTGGTTCCTGGGGAGTGAGGTGTCCTTACAAGTCCTCTGGGGACATACACTGGGGGCATATCTGGGTCCAGTCTGACTCCTTTGGGCTGTGCTTGGGTAATGCCCCACACACCACAATGGAGCCAAGTATCTCGTGGTTGTTCTCAAGCTGAGGAATGAAACCAGTTGTCCCTGGGGAAGCCAGCGGCATTAACCACTATCTTCCATGTTCCAGCAGCAACTGCCTCCGCTGTCATACACCAACCCACCCCTCTCCTGGACCCACAGAGCTTGACAGACCCTGTGGGATGAGGCATGTTGAAGGCAGGGCACAGATCCATGGCAGCAGCTGCTGTGGAGCCCATGGTGGTGGCTGCCTGGCTGAGCAGTCAATGGACAACAAGAACAGAGCCAATGGTACCCTTGGGTGGGGTTTCTGGGTGCATGTGTTGCCCTCTCCTTGTGCTGGATGTCGCCTTCTGGTTTTGCAAAGCAAATCCTGGCAGCGGAGGGGACACCTGCTCATTTGCCAGGTAAATTCCCCAAGGAGCAGAGCACAGGCTGAGGCCAGTGGCCAACCTCTTGGCCTGGCCCCACGAAGCTGTTGCCAGTGGAGCCAGGGTGTGGGGGCCCATCTCTCCTCTTCACCCCACCCTCCCACACTCCCCAAACCTCCCCACTCCCTTTCCCCACCATGCTCCAACTATCTCCAGGCAACCAAGGGAAAGCAGGAGGTCTCTCCCCTGGTGTGCCTGTGCCGCACATACCTTACATGCCTGGATGAAGGCATCACCAGGAACACTAACCCTTTCCTACTCTCCAGACAGCAACACTTACCCAGGTGCTGGCCTCCCATGGGTGCCACTGGCCTCCTGACCCAGTACCAGCGCCCCAAGGGTCCCACAGGCCCTGCTGGCACCCTCTGGGCAAGGAGCCAAGAGCCTCTGTGGTGCCAACACTCCTGCTTTGCTGCCTCTGCCTGTGCCCTTGCTGCTTGAAAGCTGCTTGACTTCATAAGCAAACTGGGGGACAACTTGTTCTGTTTAAACCCTGCTGCCCATGGGCTGCTTCAGCTCCTCTCACACTTTGATTGCCCCTCCCTCCAGCAGCCCCTGAGGCAAGGATGCTCTGCCCCAGCCAAGCAGGAGTCAGGTGTACAAAGGGTCCTCTGCAGGTGGGGGGCTTTGCTGCAGCTCTGTGCTCACCTAAGCATTGCTGGGGTGGGTCTGGCTGGATCCCTGCGTATCTCTTGGATGATAAAAGGTCCATCATGCTCCCTGCAGCATCTTCCACCTGCAGCCTGGTCAGATTTACACTGGTGACCAGTGGCTGCTCCCAGCCAGTACCCAGCACATGCTCAGGCCATGGTGGTCTGAGGGATGTCCTTGCACCCAAACCTGGTACCTGCAGGGGTGTCATGAAGGGAGCCTGGGGACAAGTCGACCCAAGCCACGTGTGGCAGTTGGTGCTGGGTTCTCCTGGTTCAGTTCTGACATCCCAGCCCACACTCCACATCAAACCGCCCTGGAGGAGGGTGTCTTCTCCTGGAGGCTGAGATCCAGCCGAGAACATGTCAGAGCAGACATGAAGCTACCCATGCACATCTGGTGCTGCAGGTGTTGTGTGTACATCTTGGCATGCATGTGGGCGTATGTGCCTCTGATACATGCCTTAATGGGTGGGAGTCTGCATGCAACTGAGTCCCCAGGTTGAACAGGCCCAATTCTCTCAACCTGTCTTTCTTCATAGGAGAGGTGCTCCAGCCCTCTCATCATCTTTGTAACCCTCCTCTGGACACGCTCCAATATGTCCACACTCTTCTTGTGCTGGAGGCTCCAGAACTGGAGCACAGCTCCAGGTGAGGTCTCCCCAGGGCAGAGCAGAGGGGCAGAATCACCTCTCTTGATCTCTGCCCACAGCTCTTTTGATGCAGCCCAGGATGGGATTGGCCTCTGGGCTGCGATTGAGCATTGGTGGCTCACAATCCAGCTTTTCATCCACTAGTACCCCCAAGTCCCTTTCCCCAGGGCTGCTCTCCAGTATCTCCTCTCCCAGCCTAGACTGATAGGGCTGCTTACCCCAGCCCAGGTGCAGGACCCTGCACTTGGCTTTGTTGAACCTCATCAGGTTCACTTGGGCCCCCCTCGCCAGCCCGTTCAGGTCCCTCTGGATGGCATCCCGTCCCTCTGGCACATCAACTGCACCCCCCAGCTTGGTGTCATCAGCAAACTTGCTGAGGGTGTCCTCAATGCCACTGTCAATGTCATTAATGAAGATATTAAACAACACTGGCCCCAGTATGGGACTTGAGGGACTGCTAGCCCAGGCTCTCCTTGGCTGTGGGTCCTGCCCACAAGAGATTCTGCCAGGTGGGGGATGGTCCAGATTGTGCCAGCCTGAGCACAGCTCTCTGCCACTGGCACCTTCCAGCTGGTGGTTATTTTGCAGGTGATTAGTGGTAAGTGTCCAGGTGACGGGGCTGGTGCAGGTCCCCAAGGGCAAACTACATTTGCTGGAGCTGGGGACGGAGCTCTGAGTGCCGGAGCTCTGCTGCACATCTGGTGCTGAGTCCTGGGGGCATGGCACGGAGGTGAGCAGGGAAACCAGGCAGGATGCTCCGAGCACCTGAAGCAGAGCCGGGCCTGGCACCTCTGCTGAGTTTCCATCTCCTCAGAGGTTATTGCTGTTCCAGTGTTGCCAGCTCCTGGGTGAAAAGAGTTTAAGGAAACCCCAGCTTGGTGTTGAGCCAGATACAGATCTTGTGGTTGCTGAAGGAAACCTGCTCCAGGGCATCTTCTGGTACCAAGCATCCAGTCTGGAGCAGGTTCCCAAGCTGATGGGCATCTTGTCTGATCCCAGGCAGCACAGCTCATGCTCAGCAAGGCTGCTAGCAGCCACGGGGCAGCCCCATGCTGGGAAAAGCAGTGGGTGGAAGTGCCCAAGTGATACCCACCAGTGTGTGCAGAGCATGGCTGCACACCACAGCCTGCACCACCCACGGGGTGGGGAGATCCCCATGGCCAGCAAACCAGCAAAGCAGAGGAGGACATGGCTGTGGGCCTCACCTGCCTGGTAGCCCCATCGCCTCCACCTCTCCAAGCTTGTGGGCTGTGCCTGGACCACCTCGGGTTACCCAGGAGTGAGCTGGTGACTCTCCAAGCCTTTCTCCCCTCCCACAGGATTAGCCTCTTGGGCCCTGCCAGGGGCTGGGGTGAGCCAAGAGCTGAGACACACTGTGGCCTTCAAAGGCTGCTCATGTTTCCCCCATACATCCAGTACTGGTACCCTTGTCACCAGCCCAGGAACTGCACAATGGACAGGGATGAGCCCTGGCACCTGCTTCACAGCCACCAGCTCTGGAGAACCAGCCTGGCCCCCCACCAGCCCTTGTCTCTCCTCCTGCCCATGGGAGCTGGGCAGCAGAGCCATGGCTGGGGAGCAGGGCAGCCTGGGCTGGAACAAGCTCTGCAGAGCTCCCCAGGTGCTTGCAGCCAGCCCGGTGCCCTGTGCCACGAGTCCTGCTGTCACGTAGACGGGTGGCAGCCCTGCCCTGGCACGCTGCCATGGTGGCTTGTTTCCATGTCAGGGGAACTGCATCACCAGTGGCAAGGAGCTAAAGTCCTCTCTCACGTCACCTGGTCACATCTGGCTCATGTCGGGAACAGAGAAACGTGTAGAGGTGGCCTTGGGGGGGTCTCCAACCCCCAGTCCCGGCCTGGACACAGTGTTGAAGGAGAGGTGGGGCCAGCCGAGCACTGCTGCCAGAGAGATGGTGCTTTCTGGTCAGAGAGGCACCAAACTCTTCAGGCAGAGCCAGAATCATACAACCACAGAATGTTTTAGGCTGGAAAAGACCTCTAGAAGTCATCTGGTCCAACCTCCCTACACCAGCAGGGACATCTCTACCTAGGGCAGGTTGCTCAGAGCCCCATCAAGCCTGACCTTGTATGACTCCAGGGATGGGGCCTCCACCACCCCTCTGGGCAGCCCATTCCACTCATCTATCACTCTCATGTTAAAGAACTTTTTTCTAATATCCAGTCTCAATCTATCATGTCTGCACTTTTTCCCACTGTGCAGTGCATTTGCTCTGTGCTTTAGTGAGGACATTTCAATCTCCCAGAAACTCTGTCTGGCCCTGGTGCACATCCTGGGGTACTGGGAGGAGCCCACTGTCGACCCTTAGCAGGGTGGAAAAACCCTCCCCAGCTCTGAGACCCCCCCTGGGAAGCTCTCCCGTGGGCACGGGTGGAGTGTGACGTGCCGAGGATGTGTCTGACGTGTCTGTCCTCTCGCAGGCTGCTGTGAAACTGAATCAGCTGCCTCCTACCCAGGGGACCTTCTACCATAGATGGGGAAACTGAGGCAGGGTAGAGGTTGTGACTCACTCCCACCTTCAGGCAGTGCTGTGGAGGAGCCGGGCCCCTGGACCGTGCTGCTCCATGGGCAGGAGGAGGGAATCCCCAGTGAGGCCACCCTGCAGAGGGGCGGGCAGGCTGGGGGAGAAGGGCAGAGGAGCAGCCTGGAGCAGGGCATGACTCAGCTGTGATGTGGGGGGTGAGGCTCGGGCTCCGCCAAGCCCGGCCTTTCGCAATGTGTTTACTGGGACCCGGTGCCTTCCAGGACAGGCAGCCCGTCCTCAGCCCTGAACCTGCTCGCCAGGCTCAGCCGGGCAGAGGAGGGACCGTGTCCCCACCCTGGCCTCGCTGGCTCATGGTGGGGAGCTGGTTGAGGAGCCTCCAGCCAGCTCTGCCCCAGAGCTGCTGCCAACCTTCTGCCCCTGCCCGGGGGAAAGGGGTGCACAGCAACTGTGGGGTGCACCGAAACATGGCCCCGGCCCGCGGGAAGACACATGAGGGTGTTTGTATCCATGAGATATCCCAGGGAGAGACAGAAACTCCCCTGCTTTCCTTACACTGTTTGCTAACTTGTACCCCAACCACCTGCCCACCTTCTGCCAGCTGCACGTCCCAGATGGGCAGGACACAGAGAGTGAGGAGCAGGTCCCTTTTCATGGATGGTTTTAGAGTAAAATGTGGTGTTCTGAAAGATTTCCCCAGAGGAAAGCCAAGGAACACAGTTCCAAATGATCTTCTAATTCATTTGGTGGGGCTCTGAGCAGCCTGCCCTAGGTAGAGATGTCCCTGCTTGTGTAGGGAGGTTGGACAAGATGACCTCTAGAGGTCCCTTCCAACCTTAAACATTCCATGATTCTATGATTTGAGCTTCCTGTGGAGTTTGAGATGATAAATGCTGGTCAGAAGCAAAGCCACCAACATTTCTGCAACGAGCTGGAAAGGAGGGTGTCAGGTGGTGGCCCATCTCCCCGCTTTCTCCTTGGCTTTGCTCTTCCAGCACTGCCAGGGAGGGACACCCACCAGCAAGGGTCACTAGTGCTCCTTCAACCCACTGCAACTGGGAACACCTGCGGTACCACGGGCAGGAGTGCCTGGCACATGGGGACCCCCAGAAAAGAGGCCCTGGAACCATCAGTGGAGATCTCAGATGATTTCGACAGGCCCATGTTGATCCCCACCACACTGGATGTGGGGCATTACAGAGCGATGCCATCATCTGCCCAATTCTGCTCCTGCCTGGCCCGTCAGGACGCTTTGTCATGCTGCACAAATGAGCTGTTTTCAGCAGTTAACCTCAAAATGCAGCTCCCAGTTAACCCTGTTTGGCTCTGGGCAAGGTTGGGCCTTCCAGAGAAAACCACGTGTGGGCTCATCTCCTGCTGGCTCCTTTGCTTGCTGGTTTCCATCACGTGATTTGAGTCAGTTCCCAGCACCAACGGCTGGGAAGGGACCCGTGTCCCTGCATTGTCCCTGGGATATTTATTGCTTGGTTACTGGAGCAGGTTCCCGTCACAGGCAGCTGGAGCTCACGTTGCAGGCAGCAGAAACCGATGTCCTCAGCCTGGCAGGAGTGGTGGCAGGGGCAATGTGGGCAGCTGGGCAACACTTGGTGCTGCTGGAGACCTGCCTCCTCCGGCATCGTGGGGCTGTGGGGACGGGTGGTCAGAGATGGCTGTGTGGTGCCACAGCTTGGCATCGCCCTCCATACCTGGGCTGGCTGCCCGGACAGGGCTCAGCCACCCTGGATTCCTGCTGGGCACCTGCTTCTCAGTGCCCCAACACTCACCCCGTCTGCTCCATTGCGCCAGCTCTGCAGCAGAAACATCAGAGAGGGCAGGGCACACACGTAAAATGTCTTCACCCACCCCATGCCAGGAATATCTGCCTGCAGGGCGTGTGCGCCCGTGGGCACGGCAGGTTTTCATCAGGTGCTTCTCGGGAATGGGTCCCCAGAAGCACGTCCAGCCCAGACACCCCTTCCTCTGCCAGTGCCAGCCTGGGGCAGCCCCCCAGCCCAGCCTGATCTGCAGCCCCCCTGCTGCAGCACGACCTGGTAGGTGCTGCTTTCTGCAAGATATAAAGCTCTTGCCTCCATCCCTGGGGACAGAGGATCCTGAGGGAGGTGGGGGAGGCACTGAACAGCAAATAGAATCATAGAATCATTTGGTGGGAAAAGACCTCTGGGATCATCAAGTCCAATCTTCATCCCAACATCTCCTTGACCCCCAGACCATGTCTCCAAGCACCACATCTACTCGTTTGTTGAACCCCTCCAGGGATGGTGACTCCAGCACCTCCCTGGGCAGCCTGGGCCAGTCCCTGACCACTCTGTCAGCAAAGAACTTCTTCCTAATGTCCAATCTAAACCTGCCCTGGTGCAACTTGAGGCCATCACCTCTTGTCCTGTCATTAGTTACTTGGCAGAAGAGCCCAACCCCAGCCTCACCACAACCTCCTTTCAGGTAGTTGTAGAGAGCAATGAGGTGTCCTCTCAGCCTCCTCTTCTCCAAGCTAAACAATCCCAGGTCCCTCAGGCACTCCTCATACGACATGTTCTCCAGACCTCTCACCGGCCTTGTTGTCCTACTCTGGACCTACTCCAACCCCTCCATGTCCTCTTATCTCGTGGTGCCCACACAGTGCTCAAGGTGCGGTCTCACACATCCAGGGGCCACCCATGCTGGTAAATCAGTGACGAAACTGGGCAGGTCTTTTGCTGCTCCTGTTTCCCAGCACATGTGGCTCTCCCCTCAGCTGGTGGCAGGAACAGAGACGATGTCACTATCAGTACCACGTGCCCCCGGGGCTGCCATCGTCCTGCAGCGCGGTGGCACTAGGACCTGCACCAAGGGCGTGTGGGGAGCAAGGAGTTGGGGCTCCTTGCCTACAGGCCCCACACTTACCCCACAGCAGGGCGGGCTGGGGCTGGGGGCTCAGCCCTGGGACACAGACCTGAGCCTTTTCTGGCAGTCCTCATCCAGCCATGCCCCTCATTTGGTACCTGCTCTTCCCTGGCCACTTCTCATCACCCATGAGTACGTGACATGGACCTACCTTTCCCATGGCACCTTGGTGCTCTCTGGCAGGTGGCACCCCCAGGGACACTCTTGTTCCTTCAGCAAGATCCAGGGACTGAAATATTTTTTTATTTGAATTATCATCTCCGCAGCAGTGAGGACACACAGAAAAACTCAGTTTCTGTGGCAACCAGGAACAATTTCCTTGGAGACAGTGCTGTCCCTGCCAATCTCCAGTCTAGACCCTGGTGATATCTCAGTTCCCTGGTACGAGGACAGCATGACATGTTGGCCATCAAACCCATTTGAAAAATCCCATAAGATCTGAAGCAGAGGTTGCAAAGAGCAGGTCCCAGAGCTGCAGAGCCCTCCCAGCCTCAAAACACCTTTTTTCCTTTCTCTGCCAGCTTCATTTGCTCACTGCCATGTCATGCTCTGCAGAAACCATAACCAGGTGGAATTTCTGTAGTTTCACAGCTGGGGGAGCAGGACAGGGACCTGCCCTCCCTCAGCCCGTGAGTCAGCAGCCAAGCCTGCACCACCACCAGCTCTGTGCTGCAGATGAGAGCTCCTCACCCGCAGTCTCACCCAGGCTCGGGACAACCTCTGCCCCATCCTGCATCTCTCCAAGTTCTGATGGTGAGTGGTGGAGCACTGTCCACCCTGTGGCACAGTGGCAGAGGTGTTCCCACATGGAGATCACACTGAGACGTCCCAACAGTTCAGAACTTCTGGGAGTGCCTCAGTGCGTGCTAAATTGTCTCATACCTACATGGAGCAACTCAACATGGGGGTGCACAGGGGTTCACCACCCATACCTGGAGCAGCCAGAAACTTACCTGCTCCCAGGTAGCTCAGAGCATTGCATGGCACAAGGCCTTCCATGTCCACACTGGAGAAAACCCTGGAAGATGTTACCCAGAGAAGTTGTGGAGACATTATCTGGGCATGGTCCCAGGCAACCTCCTCTAGCTGACCCTGCTCTGAGCAGGCGTGTTGGATCAGGTGACCTCCAGAGGTACCTCCAACCTCAGCCTTCCTCTGATCTCATGTTAGGAACCTTACACCTGCCTGGAGGGAGGTACCTGGGGGGGGTGTCTCTACATCTCCTCATATCCAGGGCCACAGAGTCCCACCAGAGCTACATTTGTTCTGGGGGAGGAAAGATATGGAGACACCCTTCAGGCTGCAGGTATGTCACAGGTCAGTCATTCCCATTTCAGATACTCTGATGTCATTTTTTTCCAGCAACAGAAAATTCAGATGCCCAAGTAACCCCTTCTTAGCATTCACTTCTGACTGGCTCCAGTGCAGAACAAGGGCCAATCAGAACACAGCTGCCACTCCCTCGGGTCTCTGATTGGCTGTTTGGGTCTCTCCTGAGAGTTTATTGGTGATTGTCTCTGGCTGGCTGCTCGGGTCCCTCCTGGAGGCTGGTTGGTTTTCATGGCTGGTTTCTTGCTGCATCTCAGCCAGGGACAACCCTGGTGTCAGAGCTGTGCCCATGCCCCACTCCCAGCTGTGGGTCAAGCAATGCCCCATCCATGGGAGCCTGGAAAGCTCCCGTGCCCACTGCTGGCACATGGGGTGGAGATGGCACCACTGGGGCTGCCCCAGCCCCCTGGGCTTGTCCAGATGCCAAGGGGCAGGGCTGGCCCGGCCACCAGACAAGTGACAGATGCTCTCTCTTAACCCGTCTCTCTTCCCAGAAGGGGAAGAGAAAGGGAATAAGGCAGAGAGATTTATGGATTGGGAAAGAAAACTAAAACGGCTTTCAGGAAAATAATATCAATAAAATGGGATATATACAAATATATACAAACCCAGTATCGAACCCAACCCCACAATGGCAGAGATGTCACCATCACAGCTGATGCTGTGGAGCAGGCACCGGGCAAGTCCCAGACTGGGCTCAGCAGCAGATGGAAACTGGATTCAGGGGCTGGATTCAGTAACACAAGGATCAGGATCAAAGTCCTTCTCAGACACCAGCCATTGAAGAAGAGCTTTAACCCTGGTGACCCCTCAGCTTTACTCTGAACATGCAGCACATGGGCTGGAATCCCTCAATGGTCAGTTCAGGGTCCCCTGTCCTGGCTGCTCCTCCCCTCAGCTGCAGCCTTTTACTTTCTGCCCCCCCAGCGTGGTGCAGGAGATGGAGCAGTGACCTTGGTCTGCACAGGAGCAGGTACCAGCCAGAGCCTTTCTGCACCCCCCAACCCTTGGGAGCAACTACACATGGGGAGTTATCACTGCTGGGAGCAGGGACTGTGACCTTCAGTGCAGGTACTGAGAAGAGACTGAGCTGAAGAGTCACTGAACAGAATTAGTTCTGCTCTAGCTCAAACCAGGACATGGAGCAGGCTACCCAAGGGGCTGTGGGTCTCCTGTGGGGTCAGCTCCTGGGGAGAGGGCAGAGCCTTCCCTTGGCTTGTCCCATGGGTGCACACTCCTCCAGAGCCAAGCCCAGGCATGTGCATCCCTGATGTGGGAGCTGATGTCACCCCTTTAGGATGCTGAGAACATCCCTGCTTCTCTCCTGGGGATCTCCATCTGCTGGGAATGACCATCAAGGGCCTGGGCCAGGTTCTAAGCATCTTCCCTGCTCCACTCTGTGTTCTCAGAGCAAGCCCCAGAGCCTGAGAAAATAAAACAGTGCAGGTGGAAAATTATTCCTGGCTGCAGTCCCAAGAGCTTTAAACAATTATCTCTGATTCCTTAGGAGAACAGTGGAAGGGAGTGGCTGGGTCTGTGCAGCAGAGCATGGAGCAGGTCATAAAACACGTGGGTGCACAGAGGCACTGAACAAAATCAGGGGGAAAGGGTATGAGGAGTCACTTGTGATTCAAACTGGAAGAGGGGAGATTTAGATTGGAAATCAGGAGGAATTTCTTCACTCAGGGTGGTGAGACACAGGAACAGGTTGCCCAGGGGGGTCGTGAATGCTCCATCCCTGGAGGTTTTCAAGGCCAGGTTGGATGGGTCTAGTGGGAGGTGTCCCTGCCATGGCAGAGGGGTTGGAATTAGATGATCTTTAAGGTTCCTTCCAACCCAACCTGTTCTATGATTCCCTCCCTCCTTGTTGTTGCATCTCCCTTTGTGGCACTACATCAGTTAACAGAGCACACGAAAACAGAAAGGTCCTTTCCCACTGCACATGTGGTCCTTTCCATACCTGCACAGGGGCTTCCTGAGGAGCTCTGTCCTTGGCATTGTCAGGCAGGTATTGGCTTAATGGGCAATCATTTCCCACCCTAAGGTCTTTCTATAGCTTTAATGCCATCAGCAGCACGGGCTCCAGAAATGATCCCTGTGAGACAAGCTGATGACCTCAGTCTTTAGAGACCATTTCACTGCCAAAATCACCCTGACTCTTCCCCATAACTTTCTGCTAAACCACACTCCGTGCATCCCCTGCTAGTCAGTGCCACCACCACTGAGTTCCCTGGGCCTCTGTGTGCAGACATTTCTCTGTGTGAATGCCCTGGCATTTTTGCTCTCCATTCACGTAAAATAACATGTTCTGAAATTTTCTTCTACTGTCTCAAATGGGGACATTTGAGGGGCCTCATCTGACTTCTTCAGTCCAGCCTGGGAAGCCCCTGGTGTGTCTCTGAAGGGAAAAACAATGCAAGGGATTCATTTCACTTCTCTTTACACTTTGTCTTCTGTGAGTGCTCCTGTTGGACTCCATCATCAGCTGACTCCAGCCTCTTTGGCAGGCAACCATCTTTTGAGCACTTGCAAAAGCCATCTAAGAGTTAGTTGTTATACCTTTAGTAAGGAATGGCAACCTGCTGAGGTTCCTCCAAAAACACCTTTGTCTCACCTCATGGTGGTTTTGTATTTCACTTGTCCAGGTTGACGCTTTGCTGTTTGCCTTGTTTGGACACGGTTATGGCTTATTCAAAGATATCATTTTACTTCCAAGAGGCTCCCCTACCTGCTTCTTCCAAAACATTTGCTATAATACTGCTGACAGCTCTTTGGTCAGAGTGTGCACATTTACTCTGTGCCTCCAGTATCGTATTTGCATAACGTCCAACATTTTACTATTTGGTTACTACTTTTAATTTCTTAATTTCCCCATTTTCTTAGTTTCTTAAGTGTTGCTCTTCTTGTACAAAACTACTGCTGCAGGTTTTCTGCCACTGGTTTTCCTGTCCAAGACATTGTTAAGGCCACCAGAACATCATGGATTAGGTTTGCTGTCGTACTTGTAGAGCTATGTCACAGATACACTTGGACTGGGATGGAGGAAGTGTGCGTGGCTGGGCATAAAAGTGCCAGAAGAAACCCTAAAGGGGAAATGATGGAAATGGCCTGAACCGATAACCTGGGGCACCACCAACGTTAGGCACATGCTGAGAAATCTGGTGTTTCCATCAGCCCAGATGGCTGCACTTTGATAAGACTTGGGTGTAGATGACTCACCAGCAGAAGACTTATGCTTTGACAGCAAGAGGGTGGCAACAAGATACAAGCACATCCCTTACATGTCCCTCCTCCCCCAACACCATGAGGACACCTGTAAAGACACCCACAACAAAGAAGCTCAGACAAAGGGCAGCAATCCCCTGTGGGGCTCTTGGAGGGTGAAGTGAGCAAGGATCAGGTGCTGCCATTAAAGTGGTTGATTCCTAAAGGACACAAAAGACCTGCCACCAGTTTTCTGTGGCCAATGAAAAGGAGCCCATGAGACACAATGAAGCCCCATCTGCCAGCATCCCCCACATGGTGCTGCACTCTGGTAGCCTGGTCAAACCCTTGGTATGGGTGAGTGTGGGGATGAGTGAAACTGGAAGAGAGACTGAGTCAGTTTGGTTTAAAATAAAAATCCCCTTCCCCAGGGAATTTTGTTACATTAGTCCTGTCTGGTCTGCCTGGCCCAGGGGCCAGATCCTGCTGAAGTGGAAGCACAAGCTCCAGACTGTACCCCCTTGGCATGGCCTTGGGGAGCTTTCCTAGGGCTGGTCTATACCCAGGCAAGATGCCAGTGGTGCCCATGTGTATTCTGTCTCTGCAGCACTGCCTGGAGACTTGGCCGAGTGTGTTCCTGGCACTGAGATGCATTCACCCAGCACAGTTGCCTGGAGGCTGAGAGGCTGAAGATGTGCTGGCCGAGATGATGATGCTGCTTCCAGCAACTGCCAGGGACACACTCTTGGAGGGTGGGGTTGGATCCTACAAAGGCAGGGCCCTTGTGAAGTTGTGGAGAGCTGCAAAGAGCCACTACAGTGGCCTCCAGCTGGAAATTGTTCTGCAGAAGGTGATGGCTGGTGCTGTGCAGTGCTCAAATCTGCCCAGACACATGGAGGACCATGGAGAGGGGGTCTCCTGAGGGCAGTGCAACCACCCCTGCAGTGGTTCCTCCCTGACAGGAGCATTTCTTCTGCATCCATCTAGCCCAGGAGTGCTCTCCTTATCCTGTCTCCAACACTACAAGAAGAGGATAATGCTTGAGAGAGGACCCATGCTGCTGAACACCCTAACCCTGCTGAAACCTGGCACATCTGTGGCTGGACAGGCTCACCCAGGAGAATATCCCTGTGGTGTCACCCCCAGTGCAGGGAACTGTGTTTGGTAGGGAAAGGGGTTGTGCAGAGGGTACCACTGCCCCAGCAGGGGTGGGGGGGGTGTTCACAGCAAGGTGCAGGTGTGGGCATTCTGACCATGTCACCCTGCAGGGAAAGAGATCACCCACAGACTCAGGGGTCCCCCAACATCGTGAGTCACGTTGTCATCCTTCCCCTGCCCCCCCATCCAGGCTGCGTTCCTGCAAGCTGCCTCATGGGTTTGCAGATACCACCTACACCTGCCCAGCAACCAGGGAGAGCTCAGCCCCTCCTCCTGGCACAGCAAGTTGGCAGGACTCTGCCACCCAAGGTCAGAAAAGTGTTTGAGACTGGGGGATGGGGGAGGGAGAAGACTCGGTACCATCATGAGTTCAGGCTTGGAGATACAGCAGATGCGTCTTGCAGGGCTCCTTGCTCCTCTGGGAGAAGGTTCCTTCTCTGTGTCTGGGCACTGCTTTTCCCTCTCACAGCCCCCCGGGGTTTATCTGGCACCAAGCTGATGCCACGTGGACCTTCTGGGTGTTGTGCCACTGGGCTGGATGGGCACGTGCCTGTTGAGACCTGGACCCCAGGACTGGTCAGCATGATCCCCTCTAGATGTCCCAGGCTCAGCATCCCTCCAAAGCAGACTCTAAGGACGCTGCAGAAACACCGAGTGGTTGGCACCCATCAGTTAATGCTCCTTGTCACTGTTCAGTCATGGACTGCGAAAAGACCAATGGATGTAGGGAGGGTCCACCCACCCTCCAGGCTGAGATCAGAAAAGTTCAGCATCCTGGAATAAAGGAGAGGAAGAAAAGTGAGAAAGTTGTGATAGGGAAAAGAGAAAAGTATTTTCGGCAAATAGAGACACATTTAAACAAAGCTCATAAAAAGAGATGCCCAAAGATATGTCTGGGTTAGGGACCAGAGGTCCCCCTGCCAGTGGCAGAGATGAGATGGGCAGAGAAAGGCATCACAGACTAAAAACTCTGTTGGGCAGTGGAAATATACTTGTACCCAACTGTCAGGAACCTTTTGGGACTGAAACTCTCCCTTAAAGCAGGAATTGTCTCCAATGAACTACTGGCCTCCTAAGCAGAGCAGCAGCACTGGTCAGGCTGGGCTTGGTGGAGGCTGGAGCAGAAAGGCAGGAGAAGCAAAGACTTCTGAGCATGTAACAAAACTCAGTGACAGATCTCGGCGAGAGGAGATTTCTGTTTTAAACAGAACTCACTCAGCCTCTCATACTTCTCGCTGGTCTGTCCCCGTCACAGCCACCCCTACCCCGATATGTTTGCACAGGGGCATGACCAGGTCTTCAGACCAGCACAGAGGACAGAGTTGCCAAGTCAAGTCCTCTCTGTGTGGGATCCTCTTGACTGGCAGTGATGACCTAGTTTTGGGGCAGGTTTTGGGCAGGCATCATTATTATGTTATTGTTGTGGGATCTTTCACCTCCAAACCTTGCTCAATTCACCCTCCATGAGATTCAGGAAGATCTGCTGCTTTGTACATGTTCCTCCTCAGTTTGGGTGGCCTTTTTGACTACTATCTGAAGAAGAATTGGGGTAGGTGGAAGGCACAGGGAACCTGCTGGCATCACCCTCCTGTTACAAGCGTGTGGGTGTCCTGGGCTCAGTGTGGACGCTGCATTTCCCACTGTTCACCCATTTGCCATGGTCACTTCCACCACCACCTATGGATGCAGGCTATTTGCATAATTCATGGTGCTTCTTTGGGTTCTTTCACATTACCACCAGCCTGGCAGCCCCTCCACTGCCCCGGAGCCTGATGTGGCATTTGCTAAAATACCTGCCCATGGGAGCTCCTCTGCCAGCCTGGGAGTGGGGAGATGGCCTCAGATATTCCCGTGTTTCTACACCCACACCCCCGATCTCGCAGGAGCCCAGGCTCATGGGCAGGGACACCCCGGCTGCCCTGGCTCTCTGCTTCCCCCTCCCGTCTCTGGGGGCTCACTCAGCACCCCGCAGATAAAGGGATGTCAGGTCCTGAGGTGCTGGGAGTCCTCTAGGGCTTTGCCATGTGTGATGCTCAAGGAGTACCTCCATTTGCAGCCCACTTTCTCTCATCCCCTCTACCTGTCTCTGCTGCCAGCCTCAGGATTGCTCCTCACAGTGAGATCAGAGCAAATATCTTATTTTCTGAGTGTCCCAGCAAGGAGGGAGAGACCTGTCAGGCTGGGCAGGACCTTGTCCTGCCTCACTAAGCTCACCTTGATGGCCATGATAAGACAACAGACTTTTGACATGCTTGTAGGACTACTCTCCACCACAGAGTCCAGGTCTCCCATGCTGGGGTAGTTGCAGCCCAGGTGGCTGTTGACACAAAACACCAACATCCTCCTCCTGTGGACCATGGTGTGTAACTCTGCTCCTGCAGCTTGGAGATGAAGATGTCAGGTTTTTTTAGGGAGAAGCAACAACACCTTTACTTTTAGACCAATGGGCCTAAAGCCACCCAGCACCAGTGACCAGGATCCTCCTGGGAGACGTGCCTGTGGAATTGTGCCCTTCAGCGTGGACATGTCCTCTCTGCTGCACAGCACCTAGTAGGAACCACCTGGTCTGTAGGTGCTCTCGGGCAATCATAGAAGTCAAAGCATGGCCCTAGATGTGCTTGGTCCATCCCAGGGCTGCATTTGGTGTGTCACCAATCTGGGGGCTGTGCTGTGGCCTCAGGGACCCCAGCTCTCTGCTGCTCACAAGGATGTGGGGTCCAGGGCTTCCTCTGTCCCAGGTGGGGCATCTGACTCAGTGGAGCAAGCAGAGAGGTTCCCAGCATGATGATCAAGACATGACAGGGAGCAGACCATGCCCATGGCCGTGCTGTCAGGGACAGGGACAGAAAGGAGAAGAATCTGCCTCAGGCATGAGTCCCAGACAGCCCCAAAAGGGTTCCTTGGAGCTCGACAGCTTCTCCCAGGAGACAGTGGCCCAAATCCTGGCAGACTTGTGCAATCTGCCAGCCAAACAATCTGTCTTACCAGCTCCCCAGCAATTGCCCAAAGCTGTGAGTAGCAGCAAGATATTTCCACCTACAGTCACGAGTGCCATTAGCACCAGGCTGCAATTACTGCTGCATCACCACCTCCTTGGTGCTCATGAGCCAGCTGGCCTCGTGTCACCCGTCTTGCTGCCACACCTGGAAGATATCAGCAGGATATGGCTGTGTCACCTGGTGGCTCAGGGCCACCAGCTTCAGTGTGAAGCTGGAGCTGCTGACCTGAATCTAGAGGAGAACATCTTGCAAGCTGCTAGCTGCAAGCTGCCTTATTGCAGTGTTGGGAAGCCCCAGCCCTTCATGGGCTGCTGGCTGGTGACTATGGGTCAGTGTCTCAGTGCTGAGCGACTCACTGCCTGGGACTGAGCCACAGGGAAAATTGCACAATGAGCCTTGGGGTTTCTCCATCCCTGGGGAGAGGACAATCTCTCCCTCTCGCTGGCCAGCTGCCATGGCCATGGCTGACACCTCTGACTCACAGGTGACAGGGCTTGGATCCCGGGATGGACAGTGCCAGAAGTTTCAGGAATCCCACTTGCACCTCTGTGCTGATGGGTGGCCTTGCTGATGTTTTGTATGTTGGGGTAGAGCAGCTCTCAATGGAGCCCATCTCACCCACCTGTGGTTGTGTCCTCATGAGCATCCCAAGATGCACCGAGTCTGCAGGATAACAAGCTTGGTAGGGAGGTTTTTCCTTCCCTGCATCATCCATCAACCTCCGAGCATCCCAGGCAGTACCACAGCCCTGGAAAATAGGACTTCTAAGGCAGGGGCTTAGGAGATTCTCCTGTACTGTGCCCCCTCCTGAGGCTGGTCTGTAGATACCGTCATAGCAGGCAGTACTGATGCTGTGTGCTCCAGGTGCCAGACACTGGCCCAGGCTGCCCAGGGAGGTTGTGGGGTCTCCTTCTCTGGAGACGTTTAAACCCACCTGGACGTGTTCCTGTGTGACCTGCTCTAGGTCACCCTGCTCCGGTGGGGGGTTGGACTAGAGGATCTTTTGAGGTCCCTTCCAGTCCCTAATGTTCTATGATTCTGTGAATCTCAGAGAGGTCTTGCCCACCCAGCCATCAGGCTAGGCCTGGCTGCACAGCACCAGCACCACAGTCCCCAGTGCTCTGCAGTGGGCACAGGTACCAATCCTGCACAGCAGAGCACAGGCAGACGCCTGTGTCCTCCCAAGAGCTCCTGCCTCTGAGCAGGCACAATCTTCTGAGTACCCTGGCACAATCTTCTCCCCGCTTCCCTTGCCACGTCAGTGAGGGGATGTCCAGCTCCATGGGACACCCCTGGTCCTTGGGCCCTGCCTGTATGTGTCTCCAGCAAAGGCTCTTCTGGCTCCAAAGAGTGGGTCCATCGGGGGGGTGGGTCTGTCTGTCAGGGCATGGGCACAGCCCACCCAGGTGCATGGACAGGCTGTGAGCAGTGAGAGCTGCCCTGGGGACGCAGTCATGCCCTGTGACCAGGACATCTCCAGGGTAGGGGAACAGGTTTCATGGGGACCAACCTGCTGTGATGGTGACCTAGGTGGGAGCAGCACTGAGACCCCCCAGCCCTGCTGGGGCTTGGAGAAGGGAGGCTGCTTGCAGGGGGCTCCAGCCCCAGCGTTCATTTGCATGTGCCCAGAGCAGGGAATTTCCCCGTTTTTTTCCGTCAGCAAGCAGCTGAACTTTCTGCATGGTGACCTTCGTCCCCACCCAGGGTGGAGCACCCACGACAGCTGCCAAATGTCACTGTGGTGCCGTGTTCCCCCCCAGCGGGGACCAGTCCCTCTCTGCGGGGGGGCACAGCGCTGCCTGGGCTGTAGGTGCTCAGAGTGGGCAAAGCCACGGGCTCTGGACCTGCTGGCACAGCAAGAGGGCAAACCACCCCTGCCAGCCCTCCCAGCATGTCCCTGGCAGGGCAGGGTGCCCAGTCCCCAGCCATCCCTGGGCAGCAGTGGGGTCATGCAGTGTCTGCTGCCCACCCCAGGTGCTGACATTTCTTGTAGGAAGGGGTGAGAATTGGGACTGGCTCTGTGGTGTCTGATGGCAGAAGGTGGCATGGACAATTTCTGGGGGTGCTCAGCACCTCGCACCATCAGGCCCCCGCCACTGTGTCCATGGATGCAGGAGGGGCAGTGTCTGGTCAGGATGGTGAGGATGAGCGGTTGGATTTGAAGACAAACCGGGGACCTTCCTGATTTGAAGGGACCAGGAGCGATCACTCAGAAGACCAGGTCTGGATATGGGCTGGGGTGGAGGTCTTGAAGGGCACTGCTGCAGCATGGAAACCTGTGTCCATCTCCCCTAAGGAGTCCACAGCCCTGCCAGGCTGTCTAGAGGAGGCAGCCCCTGCCTGCACATGAGGTCCCCCTGAGTGCACCACAGTCTTCCACAAAGCTCTGGCCCATCTGTGCCCAGCACTGGGCACAGCCCCCCTCCTGCAGGACCACCCCACCGCCAGCCTTGGAACCCAGCAGCCCTTGGTGGGGGTGGCACTGAGGTGTCCATCACCCTGACACAGAGGGGACCATAGCCCTGACCAGCACACACGGGCACTGACTGCCCATGTGCCACCTCCCTCCTCGCAGTTTCCAAGGAGAGACAAGCCCTGATACTCCTGGTAACGCAAATCACCTTGACTTGTGCTCCGAGACCTTGAGCAGCTCGGGCAGAGCACGGGCAGGAGCCAGCTCGGCCTCGCTCAGGACTGCCTGGCATCCCTCTGCTCTCAGCCGGGTTATTTTCCACGGGTGTTTCCCCTGCCCATGTTTTGGCAGCAGGTGGGTTTAGTCACAGGTCACCCAATCTGCCTCTCCCTCTGCTGACACAACCAGGGATGGCAGCCCAGACACGTGGAATCATAGAATCATTTTGG
>VYZX01001320.1:0-23950 GCA_013401335.1 Brachypteracias leptosomus
GGGTAAACCCACCACAAATATATCATTGTGTTTATAAAGAGAAACATTGTGTAGTTGAAAACTTGTAAAAAATCGAGAAATTATGTGACTTTTTTTTTTTCAGTGAGGACAGTGACAGCAGAATTTTAACAAAGAATCTAACTGTTTTATTTAAACAAATGTCATCAACAGAAAAATACCTTCTTGTTCTATCATATTTGGCTATAAAGTGAGCATCATTTTGATGCTTTCTATGATGAACAATCATTTAAAAACAGGGGCCACTGTTCTTTTTCAATATTTAAATTAATTATGAGACATGCTCTGGCCACTCAAGTTATTAAAAGATGGAAGCAAGAAATCATGGCTAAGCATTCCTACTGAAGTCTGTGTTACCTTAAGTTACATCTGTACCATACTTCATAAATTTTCCTGTGTCTCCGTTTAAGGCTCAGGGCGATCCCCACAGAGCAGA
Organism: Brachypteracias leptosomus; assembly: GCA_013401335.1. NCBI lineage: Eukaryota > Metazoa > Chordata > Aves > Coraciiformes > Brachypteraciidae > Brachypteracias > Brachypteracias leptosomus. The sequence continues at coordinate 455 of VYZX01001320.1, forward strand.
ATTTGCTTCACCCCTCTTCCCCCTCCCTCTTCCCTCCCAGGAGAGGAAGAAAGGCCTCACACAAAGTTGGAAATTAAGATTGCAACTTTTAACAGGGAACAACAGAAGGGATATTAAAGGAAGGGGAATATACAGAAGTAATAAGAGAAGATATATATACAACACCGATCCTCGGATGTTGTTGGATTCCTCCCGAACTACGTGGAGTTGTAGCAGCCACGCAGAGGTGCAGTCCCAGCAGCAATCCCAACAAGGAAGGGGTGAGCAGAACTTCCTGTGTCCTTTTATAGAGTGTGGCAGGAAGGGGAGTGGAAGAGCCGCTCCACCTGTCCCTCCCCTTCCCCAAACCTTAAACCACAACATCCTGTTTCACCTTTCAGTAGTTACCGAAATAAACCTAAGTGAAACCTGTGAATCCTTTTGAGTAATTAATACATATTCTGCATGTTTTAATTTCTGTTCTCTCAGCAAAACAATTGGATTAACATTGTTTTCCCCTTACTCCTCCTCTAGCCCTGTTAAGGGCACCAGTGTGACTTAGAAATGAAATTTTTACAAATGTTATTGATGACAAGATGGAAAAATATGCTGGTTTTGGCTAGGGTAGAGTTAATTTTCATCATAGTAGCTAGTGTGAGTTTGTAGCTAGCATGTTTTGGTTTTGTGCTGAAAACAGTGTTGGTTGACACAGGGATGTTTTAGCTATTGCTGAGCAGTGCTTATGCAGAGTCAAGGCCTTTTCTGCTTCTCACACCACCCCACCAGCAAGTAGGTAGTGGGGGGAGGGCATAAGAAGTTGAGAGGGGACACAGCTGGGACAGCTGACCCCAACTAACCAAAGGGACATTCCGTACCATATGACATTATGCTCAGCATATAAAACTGGGAGAAGAAGGAAGGGAAGGACTTTCAGAGTTATGGTGTTTGTCTTCCCAAGTAGCCATGATGGAGCCTGGCTTTCCTGGAGATGTCTGAACACCTGCCTGTCGATGGGAAGCAGTGAATGGTTTTCTTGTTTGGCTTTGCTTGCTCATGTGGCTTTTACTTTATCACTAAACTGTCTTTATCTCAACCCACAATGGGAGGGAAGGGGTGAGATGCTCAGTGGGGCCGAGCTGCCTACTGGGGTCGAACCACAACAAATAAATTGCATACCTTTTTTTTTAAAAAAAATTATACGAAGGAATACATTTGTTTCAAAATTTTTAGAAGAACTCATTATTTTTATTCTGTTCCAATACACATTCTCTATATTATCCTAGCTGCCATAAAATCCAGCTTTTTCATTATCCATTGATCTCTATCTGGTACATGTCTCTATAACCATGACACTGGCTTCTCCCAGTAATTACACTGTCAGAAGCTGTTATTTTCCACTCTTTTTCTGTAACTCTTTGTAGGAGGAGGCTTGTCAGAAGAGCAGCAGGCACGTGACTGATATAGAACACATTGCTGTCATAGCTGAAAGCTGAGTGGAATTGGACAGTCCTAATAAAACCATTAATTAGGTTATGAATGCAGTTCCCTGTTGGGTAATAGGGTGTAAATTAAAAGACAGATTGAAAACCTGAAAATTCATCTTAGTTTTTAACGATTCCCAGAAGGAAATATGATTCAATAAGGTAGCTCCATAGTGGGTCACCATCCAGCAGCTTTAGGATGCTCCCACATAGGTCTGCCTCACTGGCTGGACACGTCTCACTGAGGGCGCAGGGTCCAGCCCCAGGCTTGGTTCCTGAGGGCGTGCACCCCAGCAAATGCAGTCTGTTTGTTTCTCCTAGTCTTTTTGCTCTCTTTGCCATTCCCGTTTGACTAGACCCAGCGCTTCCTCTCTACCAGATCCTTGTCTCAATCCAGTACCACCTTATCACACTTTCTGATTTAGTCATTTCCCTTCTTTCTCCATTTCTTAAACTATTTCTGCTCTTGATGATCTCAGCTCAGTCACTTCTGCTTGTTTCTCTTCCATAATTCAGTGAAACCCCCCACCCCTGCACCTCCTCTTGCCCCAGTCTTTTTGCCAAGCCAGTTGTAGTCCACTCTAGATAGTCCAGTCTTTTATTTCCATGTCTGATAGCTCTACTATCCCCTTCACTCATCTGTGTCTCCTTATTCTTTCTTTCTCCTTTCCAATTCTTGGTCTTGGCCTTTATTTTTCAGCAGGTTTTGGTACAATCATATAAGTCTTTCATCTCAGCCTACTCTCTGTGATAGCCCTCTTCCTCATCCTTCCCAGATGTCTGTGGGACTCTTTTTTTGTCTCTATATTTGAGTTGCTTCTTCCATGTATGTCTGAGACATACCTGGTGGTTCATTTCTCGTGCTTGACTTAAAACAACTGTGGTGGGTTGACCTTGGAGGGCCACCAGGTGCCCACCACTCCTTATCTGGACAGGGGAGAGAAAATATAACAAAGAGCTCGAAGATCAAGATAGGGAAAGCAAGACATCACTCAGCAATTATTGTCATGGGCAAAATAGATTAGACTTGGGGAAATTAATTTATTACCAATCAAATCAGAGTAGGTTAATGAGAAATAAAACCAGATCTTAAAACACCTTTCCCCCACCCCTCTTTTTCTTGGGCTTAACTTCACTCCTGATTTCTCTACCTCTTCCCTCCAAGCAGTGCAGGGAGATAGGGAATGGGAGTTGTCATCAGTTCATCACAGATTCTCAGGTGCTCCTTCCTCCTCAGGGGAGGGGCTCCTCAGGCTATTCCCCTTCTCCAGCATGGAATCCCTCCCAGAGGACACAGTCCTCCACAAACTTCTCCATCATGCATCTTTTCCACAGGCTTCAGTTGTTCATGAACTTGTCCAGCATGAGCCCCTTCCATGAGATGTAGTCCTTCACAAACAGAATGTTCCAATGTGGGTCCCCCACAGGGTTCCAAGTCCTGCCAGTAAATCTACTCCAGTGTGGGCTCCTTTCTCCACATGTCCACAGGTCCTGTCAGGAGCCTGCCCCAGTATGGGTTTCCTATGTGGTCACAGCCTCCTTTGGGCATCTGCCTGCTCCAGCATGGGGTCTTCTATGGGCTGCAGGTGAATATCTGCTCCACCATTAACCTCCATGGGCTGCAGGGGCACAGTCTGCCTTACCATGGGCTTCACAAAGGGCTGCAGAGGAATCTCTGCTCTGGCATCTGGAGCACCTCCTCCTCCTTGTTCCTTACTGACCTTGCTGTCTGTGGGGCTGTTTCACCCACATATTCTCACTCTTCCAGCTGCAGTTTGTGGCAGGTATTTTTCCCCTTCTTATATATGTTGTCACAGAGACACTACCACCATTGCTGATGGGCTCAGCCTTGGCCAACAGTGGGTCCATCTTGAAGCCAGCTGGAATTGGTGGTATTGAACAAGGGGGAAGTTTCTGACATCTTCTCACAGAAGCCAGCCCTGTAGCCCCTCCACTACCAAAACCTAGCTAAGCAAACCAAATACAACAACTGACCATGAAGTGTTGTTCCTCTCAATTTCAGCTGATGTATAGCCAGTGTAGACAACTTGTTTTGAACATTAATGGTGAAGTTTTGCACAGGATACCTCTACCATGTGAAGCAGATTTTTTTTAGAAATGAGAAACATTTTTAGAATGCTTTAGAAATAATAAACATTTAGAGTAATATAATTTTGGCTGCAGCTAAACAATTATCATATAAAACTGTTAAGTTTGGCACTCTTGTTAGCAACTGAGAACAGCATGTCCTAATAGAAGTTGGTGGGAAATCTTAATAAGATGCATGAATACTTACTTGTCTCTATACGTTATGTTCTGTTTAGCCTCTTGGCTTTTGTTTACTCACAATGTAGTAAAAGGGACTAAAACAGAGATAACTTTGGGGCTTACAGGTGAGGAGTTCTCAGACCAGTGGTCAATCTGTAACAATTGGCATAATCACTGTTTACAATGATTGCATAAATTCATACATTCTGGATAATAATAGCCTTCAGCTAGAGTACATGGATTTGCATTCTGAATAGTTACAGAGAAATTGGCTTACTGGCTGAGACAATATAATGAAGAATAATGCATTTTCTTGTAGATTGCACAAAATTAATTTATAATACAGACTTTAAAAAATATAAGTAGCTAAAAATAATACACTTGGCCTGCAGCCAGCATTCCTACTAATATGTTTTGACTGAGTACAAATACTGACAAAATGAAGACTCAGTGGAAATACAGCTGATCCTGCTTATAAGGAACTTTGCTGAAAGGAAACTTATTATAGAAGAGTGGAAGAGCTGGGAATAATTTGTGGATTGAAAACCAAAATAACATGAATAGCTAACTTAAGTTTTCTGTACATGGTATAGAATTATTCTTTCTTTCTTAGTTCTGTTTTCCTGGTGTTAGTGCTCCTCTTTAAGTTAAGCTTCATATCTCTAGTTTAGATCAGTTGTACATAAATCTGTGTTTCCAAAAATATTGGATTAGCTGATGGCCCTGGTGAATGAAGTGTGAACTTGAAGATTTTAGAATTTCTTCCTTTTAATTTACAATCTTGTACACCATTTGAGATAGCAATCTGTTGTCCAAAAAGAAAAAAATACGTTAGTACCTTAAAAATACCTCAAGTTAGATTACTATCATTCCAATATTAGTAACTATTTTGGTATACCTGAAACACAAAACCAGGATCTTGATGAGGTTCCATCTTTCTCCAGGGTCTAGTGTAGTTGTTATTTGGTCATCCATTTCTTAAATGTCTCAACATAAACAGGAGAACTCATTTTACTGCAGTAGTCTTGCCTGATGTACAGCTCTGTTAATGAATATTTAATATACATTTAGGCAGTGTCTGAATGCCATGGAACAGACACTCTGAAATCATCAGGCTCCACTGAGTTGGATTTTGTTGCTACAGGAATGCTGCCAATGAAGAGACAGTTCTCTGTTCTCAATGTGGCTTAAATTTGTACAGATGTACACATGAGACTTAGCTATTAGGCCCTTGAAGTAACTGGGGAGTGACACTATCCCAGGAAGGATTTGATAAGTAGGAAGGTCAAGAGTAGGAATTATATCCGTGACTTTTCTTGAAGCACAGACAGTTTCAGGCATATGTAGGCTGGAGAATGGTGGTTTCACTCAACCATCATGTTGCAACCTGCTATTAAAAATCACTTTATCTTGGTCAAAGAACAATAACACTTTTTATTCTTTCATTTCTTTATTTTCCTATACTATTTTTTAAAATATCTACTCTCACCTCCTATCAACTCTACAATTGTTTTATCAAGCTTTCATCCAACAGTGTTGATATCTGAGCATATTTGCTTCGAAAGTGGATTGTATAATCTGTACAATCATACTTTAGCCAGTATCAACTAATGCATATCCTAATGGATATCAAACGTTTGTTAGTTTGCTTGTAATTCACATATGATCCCTGTTAGTACCTGCATCAACATACACAGTACAGATTATTGGAGTGTGCTCCTCATATATCTTGTAAGTATTTTTAAAATTATGGGAAAATATTGTGTGTATAAAATGGGATTATTTCATTCTTAACCAATATGGAGTATAGGATCTTAAAAAATAAAGCTTAATTATTCTATCAGTAACTTATTCTTTGTTTAAAATGATGGTGTATGTGATAAAATTCCAACCTAAAGCAATTTCAATTAGACTAAACAAAACTAATTATGATCATTTCCAACCATTTTAGGAATATCAGTTCAGTAATTTATCTGTTATGCATTTACCATCTGCCTGTACATGGCAATAGAATTTTTTTGGTAAAGTGTAATGCTACAAATACAAATTATATTGTGGTAGTGATAAATTACAAGAGAATTATACAAAGTAAATAACTGAATGATAAAATGCTATTGATCTTTAGAAATTCATTATACATCTTACCAATGTCCCTGTAGTGAATGTACCAATATATGCCCCCTTCTGTTGTGTAGACTTGGCATTAAGTAATCATGATCATGATATTTGTAACACTAAAGAAGTGGATTGCAAGAAACCAAAATAAGATTCATGTTCCTTGTGAGACAAAATTGAAAAGAGAAAGTTACTATTATACGAGCATAACTGATTATCTTCTACTTTCAGTTGATCACTTGTCTTGATGTAAAGCCTAAAATGCTTTAATAGATTTTATTCCCTGGTACACGATCTTTTTAATTGAGAATTTGTAACATTTTTTCTAATGCAAACAGAAATATTATTTTACATCATAAATTGATACTAATTAAATACCAAATAATTTAATTTTACTTCATTTAAACCTAAAAATAGAACATAAAATACTTGAAGGGCTTCAAAAATACTAAACATATTCAAGAATTATAAATTCATCCCCAAGTAGTCAAACCCTTGTTGTATCAAAACACTTAAATGAAATAAAAAGAATTCTAACAAACCTCTTACTTTTCTAGTATTACTGAGTAACACTGCTATAGCTATCTATCTTCCCTATATTTTAAATTCTTATCATACCTTGTTAAAAATACATAAATAATAACCAATTTTCACTAAAATTTATTTTGAATGAACTGAAAGTGTTGATCAAATATGATAGGACATGTACATGTCAGACAATTTTACTAATTTCAGAAAAATATTGAATATCAGGATATATGTAAGGGAATGTTTGGGGTTTTTTTCCCTAGTTTAACTTGATATAAAATACTTGAAATTTATTTTGGCTGTTGATGAATTTACCCGTCCTGAACAGGCATGATGATTAATGGATGAGACTCTGAGTTATCCACTGAGCTTCTAAAAGAATAGAGAAATGTGTTGGAGTTTTGTAAAAGCATTAAATATTCTAGTGCATTGGTTGTTTATCTCTCTGAAGTTATTTCTGTGTGAAACTTCATGTCATCTTGCTTGTTGCTTTCCACTTATCAGTAGTAAATGGAATAAGCGAGTCTAATTTTTTGAAGACTTTTTACACTACCAGTCATCACATGAATATCTGCACGGACTCCTAGGAATTTAATGTTAGATTAATTTAAGGGGAAAAAAACATTGGGGAAAAATGTCACTTAATTAAATGGCTTAACTAAAGGTTTTCAGGAACATGGCATTTATTTTCCACTTTCTGTCTTTGACATTGTGACTTTTCATTTTGAGAGAGAACTAAGTAACTTTCTGTGAGAGGCCAGTGGGCAAGTAATATGCCATTCTAGAAAGAACCAAATTCAGAAATTAATAGTTTAAAGGTTAAGAGTAATCATTATCTGTCAAAAGTCTATAGCTTAGGAGATAAAATAGACTGCTGTCTGTCAGTTAAAAGACCATAAAATTTGTATATAGGCATTTTCACCTCATGGCTATAGGACCAAGAGTTCCCATGTTAAATTTATTTCCATTTCAATCACTGAAACATGATGCATTACTTCACTTGGATTAGAAGTCTAATGGGACAAAGTCAGATTTTGATTTTATGGAGGTTACTCAAGTAAAGCCCCTTTATGTTTTAAGGTAGAAACTATTTTCAGGATATATTAGTGCAGCTCATATGTACAAATGGAATTTGCACGCTCATAATACATGAATATATATAAAAATAAGTACCTAAAAAACTAGGGTTACACACAGGTAGATAACAATAGCTTATGACTAGGAGGAAGATGAACTTTTATTTGCTTTAAAGAGGTATCTATTAAACTCTGAAAGCTAGTCACAATATGGGCAGACCCACTATTGGCCAAAGCTGAGACCATCAGCAACACTGGTGGCACCTCTGTGATAACATTTAAGAAAGGGTAAAAAACACTGTACAGTAGCCAGAGAGAGAAGTGAGAATATGTAAGAGAATCAACTCTGCATCAGCTAAACTGAGAGGAACAACACTTCATAGTCAGTTGTTGTATTTGGTTTGCTTAGCTAGGTTTTGGTAGTGGAGGGGCTACAGGGCTGGCTTCTGTGAGAAAATACCAGAAGCTTCCCCCACATTCAATAAAGCCAATGCCTGCTGGATCCAAGATGGACCCACTGTTGGCCAAGGCTGAGCCCATCAGAAACAGTGGTAGTACCACTGTGATAATGCATTTAAGGGGAAAAAACCTGCCATAAACTGCAGCTGGAAGAGTGAGAATATGTGAGCGAAACAGCCCTGCAGACAGCAAGGTCAGTAAGGAGGGAGGAGGAGGAGGAGGAGGTGCTCCAGGTGCCAGAGCAGAGATTCCTCTGCAGCCCATGATGGTGAAGCCCATGGTGAGGCAGACTGTGCCCCTGCAGCCCATGGAAGTTAATGGTGGAGCAGATATCCATCTGCTGCCCATAGAAGACCCCACACTGAAGCAGTAGATGCCCAAAGGAGGATGTTGCCACATAGGAAACCCATACTGGGGCACGCTCCTGGCAGGAGATGTGTTTCCATGGGGAACTCATGCTGAAGCAGTTTGCTTGTGAAGGACTGTACCCTGTGGAAAGTCCCCATGCTGGAACAGTTCATGAAGGATTGTCTCCTGTGGGAAGGAGTGGCACAGATGACATGTGATGAACTGATCGCAACCTCCATACCCCATCTTCCTGTGCTGCTCACAGGGATGAGGTAGAAGAGTAAGGAGCGTAATTAAGCCTAAGAAGGAGAGTGGGGTGGGAGGAAAGTGCTTTTAGTTTTGTCTTTATTTCTCACTATCTTACTTTGCTATTAATTGGCAATAAGTAAATTAATTACCCCAACTGGAGTCTGTTTTGTCTATGACATTAATTGTTGAATGAACTCATTGTCCTTATCTTGACCCATGAGCTTTTTCATTGTATTTTCTCCCTCTATCCTGTTAAGGAGGGGGAGTGAGAGAGCAGCTGGGTGAACAGCAAAGTGAACCCACCACATGATGTTACACATTCTGTAAACCCCTAGTTCTATACTGTATTAGCTTGGCTTTTGTCAGTAGGCACTTTGTGTTTCATGATGTATGAGGAGTTTATAGTTATACCAGCTGAGATACATACATGTTTTTTTACATTACAGGAAGAAATAGAGCTCCACTTAGCTTGGATTCATGTGATGGGGAGACTTCCAGCATTCAGGCAGGCAACAATAATGTTAAAAACTGGTTTTTTTCTTCAGTTCCAAGTTTACATGTTCTTACCATGATACTGCTTCCTTCTGTTAATTTGTGTCTAGCCATCTCTTAAGAGTTTTAAATTGTATGTGCTAATGTGCTCATTCTAGCGTTATTACTCCTTGTATAATTTATAAATATAATTAAAAAACTAATTACACTGTAAAATAACCTGGCTCTATGGCCTCAGCACTATTTCAATTTCTTTGAGTAGAATAGCATAGCATAGCATAGCGTGTTTCAGAGTAGGTTTATACTTGTGTCTCTTTACTGTCTTAAACAGTTATCTAAGTGAAGATTGAAGATTTCCATAATTTCTTTTCACAAGATATTGTTTTGTGAATATATTGTATATATAGGTGAAATGTTACCTCTTTGTATGTTAAAGTTGTGATGTGCTATGTAGAACTTGTTAGGGAGCAGACATCTTCATTTATGTAGTTTAGTTTGCTATTTTCTACATACATTGTAATTTAACTTTCTCATACAAAAACTATAAATGTAGAAGGATCATTTAGAAATATGATGACAGGCTTCCTGTCAGTCTAAATTAATGTTCTTTTTCTTTATTACTGCTAATACATGGCTTGTATGGGAAAATTCGTCCCAAGTTATCTCTCCTTTACTTTTGGAGGAGCTGATTTTCTACTCTGAGAGAGAGCTATTCAAAGCCCCTTAACTATAGGATATTCATCATTTTGCAACTGTCTAACTTTAAAAATATATTTCTTCAAAAATTATCATTCTTGGAAATGAAATTCAAAGAAATTAATGGTATTTCAGGAAACACTAAACAACATGGACATTACCAGTTACTGCATTTCTATATAGCAACTTTTTGTGGTGTCTTGGAAAACTTAGATTGCATTTCACTGAAAAAAAGGTACAATTTTTGTCATACTACAAAAAGTTGAGATATTCTTGTTATTATTAGGCAAAATTTTTGACAGATCACGATCTAGGCCATGCTGGCCTAGAATTTGAAGGCCCTTTTATCGTACATCATAAAACTTTGCAGTCTTGAGTTGCACTTCTAATATATGTATATGTATTTACATTTAAATGTTTGTTTCCATGTGTATATACAGAATTGAAAATCTTAAGTCCTCTTTTAAACAGTCCGTTGGAACTAGATTACAAAAAGGCAGTGTGAGGATTCAGACAGGGTTACTGTGTTGTTTTGATTACTATGAGAAAAGTGGTGGAGAGAATATATTGGGGAAGATAGTTAAAACTGTCATAGATGAGCACAACAACTAGGCTGTTGTGATATGAACCTACAAAGAAGGATTATAACCACCAGAGATATGGCAAACCTTGTCACTCTGAGCTTGTACTTTGTATTTGTTTCTATGTTATTTAGGGCTTTCACTTGCTTGCTTGCTTGCTTTTGTTTCTTTTACCCATGTGTTTCCTAAATAACATGTAAAGCTAGCCTTTGCTATTTTTCATGGTCTTGGCAAAAACAGAACTCACAAGCAAAAACTAATCTAGTTGCTTTTGCCAGAGTAGAAATCACACTGATTTCTTTAAGGAAAAGAAAATGAAACCCAAATCCTTTTCCTGGCAGTATACCCTATTTTTGTGCTATATTTATAACTCTACACTGGTAATTGGGAAGCCTTCTGTTAGATAGTAGCCTTCAAGGGCAAATTTTCCTGGAACAGCAAAAAACAAGTGAGCAGATGGGAGAAGACAGGGTGACACAAACAGAAACAGGAAAAGGATTAGAAAGAACTTACATTTTTGAAAAAAATTCTATATTTCATAGTTCTCTACCATGTGATTCTGTGAACCCTTGCCACAAATTTGATAAATATTTTTTCTTTTCCTAAATCCTTGGAAAGTCCAAGTACAGTTGAGTGTAGTCTCGCTCATGGCAATCTAGTGTAGTAAGAAGATAGTCAATATTTAGTCATAGAGTATGTTTGGTTTTTAGGCAAAGGCTGATCAGTAGCAGCTTATTCAGAGCGGGACTTGAAGACAGCACCTTCAGAATGTATCAGGAAATTAAACATTTCTTTATTCCAGTCATATTTACTGCTCTCTGATTTGATTTTTTAAGCATACAACATGTTCTATTATCATGGGTAATAAGAAGTCTTTTTCTAAGTAGTGATAAATACTTGCTGTATTTCATATCACAATGGTTACATTGCAGGTAACAGCTTTGAAAGAGTCTTTTCAATAAAAAGCTCTGATTTCATTACATCTTTAAATTTAAAATTTTAAGTGATTGCTACAAAGTCTGAATCTTAATTTCTTTTGGAAAGCAGACAGACGTTTTCATGTTTGCAGCTGCTTTTAAGATTCAGTTAATTATCAGCAGAAATGTCAAATGTTTCCTTTGCTTTGTTCTCATATGCCTTCATGTTTTGTACCCTTTTGGAAAGCTTATGTCTAGTACTTGCATTTAAAGTATTAAGTACAAGAGATATAGACTGATCTGTCATTTGGAATCACCTTTGCAGAAGCTTACAAAGTAAAATCAAGTCACATCCATCTAATTCCTGACACATTAGACACACTTGCTTTGATAATCTAGCTCTTCACAATTTTGTAATCACTACGTGCAGCAGTTTTACTTCCTTTTTTTCTTCCTCCCTTTACAGAAAAAGACAAAATCTTACAAAGGGTTCAGAAAAATGAAATTATGTCCACCTATGGTCAGGAAAACCAGGATCCTATATGGTTGTAAGCAGCCTTGTTCCCCACAGAAGTCTACATTCCTAGTAGTGTATATTATAAGCTGCATTACTAAGTGAGCAAAGTTAAACTTGAGTAGGGAATTGTAGCTTAAATACAAAGGTTTTTTAATGGCAAAATTGTCAATTATACATCTGATGTAGAAGGTGGTGAGATAATTTGGCAACAGTTCTCTGATATGGTGACATAAAAAAAGGATTAAATAGGAATTCAGCTCATTTTGTGTTTTGTTATGTGTTAAATCAGATTAATTATAAAGAAAAGAGAAAGAAAAGATGATGACAAAACAGTCATGGCTGGTGATTTGTGTTCAAGCAGAACATTTTTGATTTGTGCCCATAAAATGTATGTATCTCCTGAAAAATACTGACTTCTAAATTATTTTTTTTACATATAAGCCTCTTAGTATTTCATTTTCAGTTGTTTCTATTTGGATGTCTCAGTGTGATATTTCATAAGAGAGAAGAAAAGAGAGTCATTTTTTCAGTTCTAAAAGTAGTTGACTGATTGATTGACTTTAAACAACAGGCAACCTGTATAGCAGCTGGAGCAGAGAAATGAGGAAATGCTGGAGAAAAATTGCCAATAGTCAAAAAGCCATTTCAGAAGGAACAGTATCTTCCAGATAGTACATCAGTTAGTTTTTTTTGAGGTATCTGAATTCAACAGTCAAAAGCTAGTATCTTACTTTGTAATTACCATTTGAAGTATGATTGGTTGATTAGTTTCTTAATGGCTGTTGATTATTTTATGGAATTTTAGGCCAGGATCAGTATCACATCATATAATTTGTTCCATTCAGAAAATGGGTACTAGAGTATGGATGGTCCCTTAATGGGAATTTTCTGAAAAACAGTCAGAAGACCATTCCAGAACCCAGAAAGAAAAAGTGATACCACCATTATTTGTACCACATTTATTAAGCTAGTTTTATAGATAAGGAGAGCCTTAACTTTCCAGAGGTTCAGATTAATAATTATCACAAATACTTAAACCTAACTGGAAAGAGTATAAGATCACAAAAATTAGAACTTTCCCATGTTAGAATGAAATCATATATTTTTAAATTGTAATTATAGTTTGTAAGTATCATTCTCAAATAATACCAAATGTTCTACAATTCACATCTGTAGATGAGGTTTTCCTTTGAGATTGATTTCCTTTTGATATACAATACTTTTTACTTCTGCTTCAGTTACCCTTGTCTACATCAGAAGAGAAACCAAGAGGCTAAGTGAAAATTTTGTGTCTATTCAGAAGCACAAGTAGGCCAAAGGATTACTGATTTCATATCTCTTATGAAGTGATCTTCTGGTTTATTCAGATGCACTGTATCAACCAAATATGAATTTTAAAAGAAAATAAAATCTTATGGTAAATCAGAAAGAAACAGAGAAAGATCAGGAAAACAAACACTAAAAATACTTAGAATTACATGTTGAAAGGGCATTTCTGGAATTTTTGAGCATGAAACAAAAGACAAAACATCTCATTGGCAGTCACTTGAAGATGCTGTGGTAGATTAACTTGCGTGAAAATTCTTCACTAGAGTCTGAAGGATTTGAAAATAGTGCTGCAGAAGCAATAGAGCATTTTCATTGCCTCATTCTAAAACAAGGAGTTTAACCTTTGTGAGTTAGCTGTTAAACTCTTCAGGCATAGTGAGGTATGAAGGTATTGTTAATGCCAAAATGTCATCCTATAATGAAATAAAAGTAAAAATTGCACTTTTAATGCACCTTCTTTTGTAGAAAAAAAGTTTATGTTCCTCTATAAATGTGAATGATTAAAATTAAATATTTAAAGAATATTATATTCTTAGGGAAGTAAACTTAGCTTCAGTGAGAATTGCTTCTGATTTTTTCCTTGTTTCTTAGAAACAGGACTGTATTATCTTCTTCATCTCTGGTTTAATTGGGTATGGTTCTTTTCAAATTCATGTTTGTTCAAACTGTGTCTGTATATCCTGAGTAATAATGATTATCAGAAAATGTGTGATGCTTATTAATATTGCATAGTCTTCTATTAAAAATTAAATTTCCATAATAGGGATGTTGGGTGATACAAGAGCATAAGATATGTTAGAACTAAAAGATTATTTAAGATTAAAAAGCACAAAGTGCCTGTATCTATAAGCCTTTCATGTGGGCAAACATAGCTATTTATTGAAGGAGTTTTGTTTCAAGAAGCCCAACAAAGTTTATAGGAAAAAAAAACCCTATTAGAAATAAGACAGTCTGCATGTAGGAGAAGTTGCCTAATGAATAAATATGTTTGTTAAAGCAAAACATGTACTTAAAATAATTCACTGAGATTAAAAGCTTCAAAACATCTAAAGAAAATGGAGGAGGAAAGAAAACTCCACAGAAACAAAAAATAACAGGAAATTTCAAGAGAAAGTATAAACCAAAATATTTCCTTGCTGTTGTTAACATTTTTTCTCTCAAAGTGTTTCAGCTTCATCTTTTTCCTCAGCATAAGTGATGCAACAGTAGAGTATTTTTTAGGTGTATCCAATGAAACCCCTCTGAATCACCAACATAGAATCATAGAATGATTTGGGTTGGAAGGGACTTCATCTACTTCCAACCCCCCTGCCATGGGCGGGGGCACCTCCCACTAGATCAGGTTGCTCAAAGCCCCGTCCAACCTTGAGCACATACAGTGTTGGGGTATCCACAACCTCCCTGAGCAACCTGTTCCAGTGACTCACCACCCTCGAGTGAAAAACTTCTTCCTAATTTCTAGCCTAATCATAACCCACACACAGTAATGGTTGTTTTCTTCTAACATCTCAGCAAACTTCTAATGAAAAAGATCTATAATGAAGTTTTATATTTCTAGGCTTCATTACTTTTTATGAAGCAAAGCAATGTACACTTACTGGAGTAGAAAGAAAAAAAAAGCTACAAAAAACCAGCTACAACTAATAAAAAATATCTATGGAAATAAACCAACATATTTTCAGTATATACAATGACACGCTTTTTTTAACTTGGATTTTAACTTATGTGCTAGTTCAAAATGTACATTTACTTGCACATGTTAAGTACTTTTGACAGTGTTCACAAAGTATGTTTTCACACTTTTAAAATCTACAAATGATCTGTTATTTCTTGTGCAACACTTCAATTCCTCAGGAGCAAAGTCATGCAGCTATCTGGCCAGGACTTTCAGTTTTCTAGATCAGCTACTAAACTCTATGAAATCCTAGAGAGACTCTAATCTCAGAGGTTTCCCAAAAGTAATGATACTGCTAGCTCTATGCTCAAAAGACTATGAGGAAGCTTTCTTGGAAGGGCAGTCTAAGAAAACAGTGCCTGCATTCTTGCAAAAATATGCTAAAGCAAGCATTTTGTTAGCATAGGTGAAGGTAAGATTTTAACAATATTACTTTGTATTGGAACATACTTTACATATCTTAACTAATTAATAAATGGACCAATGAATTTGGGGGAACAATTCATGTCCATGTTTGTACCATAAGATCAAGTACAATGAATTTCAGTGTCACTTTGAAGATTATCCTTCAATTGTGTTTCAGATAGTGTTCAAGAAAGCATAATTTCTTAATTCCTGAGTTTATATAAAACCAAGTCAGTAGTGTAGTGTGTGTGTATCTTTTTTCTCCACTTATTGAAGGATGTAGCTAAGGATATATCTGGTACATGAACAAATCCAAGAGCTGAACTTCAAATAAAAACTAAAATTCAGGGAAGCTTTAGAAGGTGATGTTTTAACAATAATTTTTAGAATTCTAGTTATTACAGACAGAAAATCAAATCTACATTTCTTTCCTTAACAAACAATTTATTGACATTTTGAATTATAGGATGTGAGAGTTTACAATGTACAGGTAGGAAAACACAGTTTAATAACCCATCAAACTAATTCAAAATAGTTGTTACAATTTTCTTTATGAAAAACAAACTTCCATGCTGAGAAAAGACTTTGCAAAAATCAATCTTTGAGAGGCTGC
Organism: Brachypteracias leptosomus; assembly: GCA_013401335.1. Classification (NCBI taxonomy): domain Eukaryota; kingdom Metazoa; phylum Chordata; class Aves; order Coraciiformes; family Brachypteraciidae; genus Brachypteracias; species Brachypteracias leptosomus. The sequence goes on from VYZX01001320.1 coordinate 16,183, forward strand.
AAGTTTTAACAAAAATTTTAACAAAATTTTGGCTTTGTTAAAAGCTTTTCTGTTTCTCTGCTCTGTTGCTCCAACTTCAATTTTCATCTGCACCTCTAATCTTTGTAAACCAAAAGTATATTCCACTTCTTTGCTGTCAAGCTTTTAATGCAGATGATATAACTGTACAATACTTTAAAAGATCTTAAAAATGAAGGGTTGACAATATTGACAATAAGAATAATATTCCTTTGGATTAGATAACTTCTATAAAATAGAGAATCTTCCTTACTGCACTGTTACAGATACATGATGGAATAATACATCTTTTTTGATTTCTTTTGCTTTGTAAGCGGAAAACTCTTGTATGGGTTTAATTTCTTAAAAATGCTATTCCTGATAAAGGTATGCATTTAGTATGCCACTAATAAAAATAATAGAATTATAGTTCAATATCTTCATTCCTTCATCCTATTGTATTACTGCTGAACCTGTCAACAAGGGTACTAATAAGCCGCCCTTCCTTTGGTTTATATATGCTTACGATCCTTCTGTCAGATGGTGAGATGCTATATGAATAACAAATAATGATACAGAAAAATAATAATGACACACCTTAAAAGCTATTTACACCTCTCTAAGGATATTCACCTTGTAAATTAGGAACTTTTTCTTCATACAACCTTTAAATCCTGACAATATGTAAACCAATTCCTATGATGAAATACTGGTGTCTTGAAATTACAATGATCATTTAGGTCATCTATTACCCTGTATTTGAATATTTTTCGCAAACTGGAATTGTTGCCAAGATAATTTTTACTCTTTGGAACAATTCTTGAACTACATATTTGCTTTTTTTAAATTTTTTTTTTTACTTTGTGGGGTTTTTAAAAATTTTTTGTCATTATATTTTTTTATTTTGTCCAAACACAATTTCCAAAGGGAAAATTACTCTAGAGTTGAAGCATGTCATTTCCACTATATATAGCCTGCAACATCCCAGAACCCATCTGTCCTTTGCCCTGTGGTACATACTGCATTTTATGCCTCCAGAAACTACAAACAGGCAGCAGTGTAGTTTGCTGGCTGATGTTATTACACTGAACTGCGGTCTTATAGAGTTGATGCCTCTGAACCTGTCAAATACAACAGCAGTTCTTATTGTCTCATGAGCAATGAGGTATTGCTTTGATTGATCTGCATAGTTGCCAACTGCATGATGCCTTGCAGCATTTTTTTCAAGTTGTTTTTTGGTTTTCTTTTTTTTGTCCTCTGAGCTTGGAAAGAGTTCACAGACATCAATCAACATATGTATGGCAAACTCTTCATCTGGAAAGTCTAGCATTATTAATTTTGTTGAACCTATTGTGGTCTGAGCCAACTATGATGTAGTTGTATTCAGTTTATTTCTCATTCAATTTAAGTGAGAAATGTTTATGTTGCAATCTTCTGTTCCACAATTCACATCCATCATATAAAGAATTTAGTCAAGAACTTTATTTCCATGAAACTATAAGGAGCTCCCTAAGACCCCCCTACTTTTTGTAATTTAGTTCTTGTTGCTTTGTTGGGGGTCTTTTTCTCTTAAATAGTGGGATTTTTCAGAATGAGTTGGAAACATGATTAGAAGTACCCTTTTAAAGCTGTTCTTTGTTGAATATCTCTAGGACACTTTGAAATGTTTTACAGTGAATCAATGGTCCTGATCTTCCACTGGTTGACACTACTTCACACATTTTCATCATCTCCAAAGGGTCCTGGGTCAAATCATTAAGTGTTTTGATACTTTTGTGGTAGAGAGTTAAAAGTCATAAGTTAGCCTAGATGATGCATTTAAATTTACTTGAATCCTTTTTATGGCAAAAATCATGTTAGAGATCTGCCAACCATAGCAGTTTCAGTTCTCAGCATGCCACTTCCAGGACTCAAAACCCTGAAAAAATTTATCTTTCGTTATTTTTCAGACTTCTTTTAAAGGCTACACTCCCACTCAGCCTTGTTGTCTCCTAATATGCAGATACAGAGCATCTCAACATACAAGATTCACTTCAAGGTAACCTCAAACTACAACTTGTGAGATAAGAAGCTCACATAGTTACTGACTGTAAAGGTTTAGGGTCAGAGCTGTCCACTAGACCAACAACAGACACTTTCTATTAACCCCTCTCCCCACCCTCCGCTCATAAAGGGGGAGAGAGAGACTTATGGATTAGAAATCTAAAACAGCTTTAATGAGAATAATAATAATAATAATAAAATGGAATATATAGAAATATATACAAAAACAGTGTCAAACCCAACCTCCCTCTGCTGGCAATGCTGTCATCGTCACCACTGATGCCTGGAGTAGGCACTGGCAAAGTCCCGGACTGGACTCAGCATGAAATGGGAACTGGATTCAGGAGCTGGATTCATGAACACACAGATCAGGATTGGAGCCAAAATGGACAGAGTCCTCCCTGGATGTCAGCCATTGAAAAATAAAGCCTGAGCCCCATAATCTCTCAGCTTTATACTGAATATGACATACATGGGATGGAATACCTTGTTGGTCAGTTTAGGGTCACCTGTCCTGGCTGCTCCTTCCTGCAGGTGTGGCCTTTCACTTTCTGCACCCCAGATGTGGTTCACAAGTTTTACCAGTGACCTTGGTTTGCACTCCGATCCTTGGCAGTAACTCTAAACATCAAGCATTATCACTGCTAGAAGCAGACACTGTCTGTGAAAATAAGTCATTAACTTCAGAAAGTGCAATTAGTTAGAAAACAGCTGAAAAGTGAGGTCATTGAAAAGCATTTGTTCTTCTAACTCAAACTAGGACACTGACATACTTGAAAAACATTCATTTGTAAAAAACCATATTGATGTCTACATCAATATCTAGAACATTGTGTAATTACACTTTTCAAGAGAAAAATTAAATTTGTTAAGATACAATTTCTTTTATTTTTCAAAAGCATTGCTTTTTAACTGGCCAGCAATAATATTATTGCTAATAATGACCAGTCCAATTGAGCTTGAAAGAATCATGTAGTTTAAAGAATGGTTATGATCTGAAAACTGACATCATAGGCAATATTAGCAATCTACTTTTCATCTGGAATAGGCAAGAAACTGAAACTAATTACTAAATTATTTCTCCTAGCAATCCCAACTAGTATAGTATGTGAGAAAAATATAATATTTTTGTGTTCCTCTAAACTTCATACTTCTTTAGCCTCTTCCTGGTTTGCTGGTCATGACTTTTTGAGGGAGAGAGGAGGGCTTTTTTTTTTACTTATCAGGAGAGCTAAATTTTCTGACATCATTAAAAGTAACTAAATCCTAAACTTAGGTTAACAATTATTTTATCAACCTGTACCTTAATTTTTCAAAGCTTTTTGGACCTGAAATGAAGCAAAAAAAAATAAATTAGAGGTAGTTCAGTTGTTACTGAGTAAAATTGATTTATTATATTATGATTTGCTTATGACAAGAACGTCAATTACAGAAAAGCAGTGTAGTTAATCTTGCTGGCTAGTTGTGTCTCCTTTGTCAAAAAGTTTGTCTCAGAGATAGAGCATTCATCCAAGCTGGGAGCTTATTAGACTATAAAATTCCTGTGTAGGGCAGAGAACCTCAACATCTACCTTTCCAGTTCTGTTCTTGAGATACAATTCAGCACACCAGCTTGCTGGCTCACAGGTAGCTCTGAACCAAAGACCAGATGTCCCCATTCTTGCTCTTGAGATTGAGGAAGTCAGAGGGTCTTGAAGGAGGAGCGTGTATTTGCATCGTATTCAATGCTGTAATTAAGCTTTGCATTACCAGTACCTGCTGTGTATATGCAACTGCTTCCATACAAGTTTTTTCCAAGTAGTTTGACTTGATCTCTTTCCAGTTTTCTGAAATTTTAAGGAATGCATCTGGGTTTATAGAAATGCATCTGTTTATAGAAAAGGTTTTAAATAGCTTAATTATTGTTCAATTCTTAGTGTATTCCCCTCATGCAAACATAGAGCTTTAGATTATTAGGTAGTTCTATGGGTGGTTGTTTTTTGTTGTGTTTTGTTTTTTTGTTTAGCAGAAAGGTTTATTCTATTCCAAGAGCAAGCTGAATTTCAGTTGAAGGTGTGTTGTCCAGAAATGCTCCACTTTGAAGGTTTTAAGAGAATCTACATTTGTTGAATATTATTACCTTAAATATTTCCTCAGTCAACTTGCCTTTGTTCTTCATCTGTGTTTTTTCTTTTGTTGGTGGTCCTTTTCACATATAACAAAATTGCTATGGTTAAGTACGTTTTAGCATGCAGTGAAAATCTTACTGCTCTGTTACTTTATATGAAAGCAGCTTAGGATATGATCTACAGACCATTTGGTTTCAGTTTGTGTATACTTTGGTGCACCTTTCCATTTCAATGTGATTGCAATTGTTTTTTACTCTCCGTGAAAAAGATGTGGAGACTGTCTCTACAAGCAAAAGGAGATCACTTTGTGTTTCAATCCAAATTTGCTGTTTCTTTTTGTTTTGCAAGAGGCACAGAGGTTTTCCAGTAGAATGCATGTGTGTTATCTAGAGCTGTTCCTGAATGTATAAATATCATAATTTCCAAAAAGACAATGTAAGTAATTCTGGCAATGTTCTCCCTGTGCAGAGCTTTTTCCTTCACAACTATTACTCCCTCCAATAAAATCAGGCTGCAAAATACAAGTGATGCAGAAAGTGCTTGTACAGTCCTACCTAAGGCAGTCATCACCTTAGCCATCACACTGCTCCCTGAAGCTAGTGGAGATGGATAACATGTCCAGAAAAGAAGAGCAGTTAGGGTATTTCTTCCTGGCTTTGTAATTTTGCACAACAAAAAGAAAAGGTGCTCTTCAGCAACAAATCGGTATAAAGTTCCACAGAAATTTAAGTTATTTTCTGTACTATAGAAGTCTATGTTGCACTTATCTGGTGGATGCAAAGCATCTGAGAAAAAGACAGAACAGCCACAAAGCTGTTACATAATCTCTAACATATTGCATTGCTCAGTGCAGGGAAAAAACAGAGAGAAATTCAGTGTCTCCCAGTAAATCTGTGGCTGCCTTGAGACTAACACAGATTCCAGAGATAATTAAACTCTCTCTATATAGAGGCTTAGTTTTTCTTGCTCCTCTATGTTTTTAACCTCTACCACAATGAAGGCCTGGCAACTGTTTTTAAACACCTATGTGTTTAGAGGATACTAATGTGCCACAACAGAATTTCAGTGCCTAACATTAATTTAATTCAGTTCATATAAAAAAAACCCAAACCAACAGACACTTCTTCTAAGAATACTGTAATTTATTTTAATGAGTGGTTTAAGTGTTCAGTAGATACAACTTCTATTTTGTTTTATTTTTCTCTCCAAACTTACTATGAAAAATAGAAAAGAAAAAGAGCATGGCAAAGAAGGAAAAGTGTAGGAAAAGCCTTAAATGAAAGGAAAATCTTGCTTTGGACCAGGTATTTGTATCTCATGAGGAACTGCTGATCTATTTATTTGCCATTGACTGCAAGGTGAGAGAATAATGCTTTTTGGATTACATTTAAGACAGAAACTGAAGGAAAAAAAAAAAAAAGCTTTTATGAATTAGATGCCAAAGACCTATGTTACATCTTGTCTACTAAAATCTCCCTGAATTTGTCTCCAGATATTTAACTCCTAAAAAACAGGAATTGGATTCTTACATTCTCCTAGCTTTTTTAGATTTTTTTTTTCTTTCCTTTTTTTACCCCTTTTTTTATATGTGTTGCATGAAGGCTTTTTTGAGGGCTGCTGAAGTTTGATCAGTTTTTTTGAAAGAAGACCACCTTCCACATAAGCTTCTGTTTGGGGTTCTCAGAAGATATCAGTTCATGTCTTGGCCTTGAGGTTTCCTGTGTCTCAGGCAAATCACATATGCTACTGTATGCCATAGTGTCTTTTGGAACATGGTAAGTACTAGCCTGTCTTGCCAGAAGGATTTATTGTTACATCTATGAAGGCTGTGTGACTTGCACAATATGTTAAGAAAAGTCAGAAAGAACAAGGTGAAAGGTGGGTAGAGAAACACTAGAATAATGCTTCCAACAAGAAAGAATGACTCAAGGGTTGACTGGAACACCATTGTAACCTTAGAAATGAACAAAGGGCTTCACTGGGTGCTAAATACAAACAATTCAGTCCTTGGAGATCATCTTTTCAAAAAACAAAAACTCTTGTTTCAATCAGTTTAGAAGTTTAGACACTGCAGTGTGTGCTGTGCAGGACTACAATATTGTCCTGCTTCACCTGAGAGTTCTGCTTCCTCTCCAAGCACCATGAGATAGGTGGAGTCATGTCAGGGCTTAGAAAACTTGAGCTGTCTCAAGTTTTTTGCTAGTCTGCACTTTTAGCTCTGGGCAAGCCAAGTAATCCTCTTGTGGTTTGTTTTTCCCTGAAGAGACAATGATGATTAATTTTGGAAGTCAGGCTCCAGAAGATCAGGCTTTTAAACTTCTGGCTCTAGACAAACCTTTCATGTGATCCTGGACAGATATCTTGCTTCCAACTTATAGTAATGATGATAATTTCACACTATTGTTCTTTATAAGGGCTTCCAATTATATGGCAATTTTTTTGACCATTCTTGCTCTAATGTTTTGTTGTTGCTTCAGAGCTTTTTTCAATATGTCTCAATAGGGGTGTTACTAGGTGCATTCTATTTCCAGAGCTGTCACTCAATAGGAATAGACTATACATTAAAAGAAGACAAGTTCAAAATAGAAGAACAGTTCCAGAACAATGGAATCTCAGGGTAATGTGAAAAAGCTAGGACACTAAAAAACTCCATATCTCAAAAGTAAAAATGTAAAAAGGACTTTCATTTACAGTATTTAGAGCACATACATCTTCAAAGTATACGACAAGTATGCTTTCTAAAAGTTGTCATACCATGTTTAAAATCTTTGTTCTTATTAAATCAATACGTCTTTGATTTTTTTTTAAGTAAATTTTTCTGAAAGTCTCTTTAAACATTCAGATATAGTCATTAATTTTGTCATTTAAACACATTTTTTACTTCAGAGCTATACTGGACTTCTACAATAAAAGGGGTATGTGTTATAAGTCCATTTGGAATATATATTAAGCATTCATTGCAATGAAAATGTCATAAAATTAATCTTTAGGATGTATCAGAAAACATATTTTTGATAGCTTTCACTGTACTTTCATGGAAAATTCTAGTAAAGCAAGTGATCATTAAATCTAATGAAAAGGAAACTTTAAAATCATTATATTTCATTGTTGCTTTATTTGCACAAATACCAATAAGTTCTACTGTTCATATCCTTTGTGTGTGCTAAAAGGGAAAAGATTTGATTCTTAATAAAAGTTCTCAAATGGCTTTTCTTTTTTTTTTGTTTAGTATGGAATTATAATATATATTTAGAAGAATATTTTGTGTTCTTTGTCGGAACGCAAAATTTTTTCTATCCCAGGGGTTCTTCAGTAAAATTTTGCTCTCCACCACCTTGAAACCTCCTGCTTGCTGTTAATATGAAAAATATTTTGTAATATTTCAGAAATGTTGTATTCAAACTGGAAAATTTTAAGCCCAATTAAACCTAACTTTTGAATTTTAAAAACTGTAATTACCCGTGAGTGCTAAGGGAGATGGCAGAAGTCATTGCTAGGCCACTCTCCATCATCTTTAGTAAATCACGGAGAACAGGAGAGGTGCCTGGGGATTGGAGGAAAGCAAATGTCACTCCAATCTTCAAAAAGGGCAAGAAGGAGGACCCAGGTAATTATAGGCC